>PVIC010001221.1:0-95961 GCA_004025085.1 Thryonomys swinderianus
CTTGTTGTTTTCATTTTTCTGTCTTATTTCTCGCCATTTTATGCCAGACCTATGGAAACCAGATTAGAGTGGGAGGACTGAATACAAACATGTGTATCCCTCTGAGCAAAGGGTGCGATAGAGAGCAAACACTCATAAACTATAGTCCTTATAATAATTACAAGAGAAGTGAAGGTCAGCTGGGAAGCTGACGCTAGGCGGTGACGCTGGGAGAGAAATGACCAGCTGTGCGAATGAGAAGCGTGTCACTAGGTGGTGGCGGATGATGTGCAAGGAGGTTGACACAGGTAACTAAGGTGGAAAACAGAAGTGAACCAAGCAGATGGGAATCCAGCTGATGAGTCCATGAGAGAGCCCTTGGTTTCAGATGGGAGATATGTCAGGACCAGGAGGACAGCGTGTGATTAAAAAAAGAACCAGACAGGGCCGGAGATTTAGCTCAGTGGTTCCAGCACCTGCCTCACAAGCGCAAGGTCCTGAGTTCGATCCCTGGTAACCACATACAATGCTGGGTGTGGTGACTCACGCCCACCAGCAATCAATACCACATACCACAGTGCCGGGCATGGTGGTTGACACCTGGAATCCCAGCACTCGGGAGGCAGAGACAGGAGGATTGCTGAGTTCGAGGCTTGCCTGGGCTCCATAGTGATCTCAGGGCCAGCCCGAACTACAAAGCGAGACCCTCTCTCAAAAAAAAAAAAAAGAACCAGACAATGCGGCTAAACAGGAGGCAGAAAATGACCAACTGAACACTTGGAGAGGTTTTTTTGGGGGGGGTTTGTTTGTTTGTTTGTTTTCTCTGAAAATAATTCCCCAGCATGAAAACTTTAAAAAATATTTTTACAAACCAGGAATACCTTGTAACTTAGCATTCTGGGAGGCTGAGGCAGGAGGAGCTCAAATTCAAGCCCAGCTGGAAGAACCTGGGATACTGAGGGTTTTTGTTCAGAAAAAAACAACTCATACATTAGCATCTTTTGTCTTAAAAGAAAAACAAATAACGCATCTGCTGTGAATTCACCACCAGTAATGTAGACAGTCAGTTTTTGTCTGGGAACTCCAGCAACGTAGTCACATATCAAACTTAAACATTTTCTGCCTTTTCCAAAATCCTAATGAAAGGTAACACACAGGTGTTTTGGTTTTGTTTCTCAGAGTTATCGGCAATTCATAATGATAATAGTCCAACTGAGAAATTTGATTGCTTTGGAGAATTAAACTATCAAATCATTCCAGAGTACAAAATCATCTTAGGCAGAGTAACAGACTTTTCTTTTAAAGAGAAGAAATAAAAGCCCAAGGAGAACAGGGCTATGTTTGTCTGTTTTGTTCACTGCTGTGTCTTTTCCCAGATCAGTGTGTGAAACACAAGAGAAACTAAAAAAAAAAAAAAAAGAATTACAAATACATTAATGGCAAGTCCCTGAAATACTTAACACATTGAGAGCTACTAGAGGTCTCATGTCCAAAGCAGGAAGGTGCTACTTTGAATTGGAACCCATCAGCAGCAGAACTTCACAAAGAAAGGCACAGGTGGAGACGCTGGCTCTTCCTTTTCCAAATGCTGCTGGGCTGGGGTGGCCTGATCATTTGTGTAGCCCTGTGTAGGGAAACACATGATAGACATGCTTGACTCCAAATCTGAAGACTTGATTCCTGTGGCTAAGCTTTTTTGTGCTAATTCCTCCTCCTCCTCCTTCTCCTTCCTTTCCACTTCCTCTTCTTCCTTTTTCTCCCCCTCCTCCTCCTTTTCCTTCTCTCCTTCTCTCTGCCTCCCTCTCCCTTTGTCCCTCTCTATTTGTTTGGCATTGGACAATTACAGGAAGGATAGTTTCTGGGGGTCGGAGGGGCAGACTACATAGATACGATCAGAACCATCATACCTTAGGGTATTAACTAAAGAAGAAATAGCCTGTTGGGGTCCGTGCTGCTCTATCTGGAGAGAGCTGTGTCTGATTATCTGAATACAACCAGCTTCCAGTTTCTGAGACCCGGCTGCAGTTTTGTTTGTTCCTTTGATGATTGTTTGCCCCTAAAATGCAAGCAGGAAGTGACCACTGCCCAGTGCATTGAAGCTGAGTGTGATTCCTGCCCAACACTGCTGGGTAGACCAACATGTCCAAGCTGAAACAAAGGAATAGACATGTCCTTCCTTCTTTAAGTTTTTCCAGAGTTTTGATAATTTGACCTCTGAGTATGCTCTAAACTTTAATACCATAGCTTTGTGCCCTAAAAGTGTTCACTACACACTTCATGATCAGCAGCTCTGACCCATGCTGATCTCTTTGTCCTCGATGTCTGCCTTGCTATCTTTGATGGAGCTTTGATCTGTGCCCTGAATGTGGCCTCTGGTTTTGTTTAACCTCTTGGCTGTCACATTGATCTTAATTGGAATTAAAAAGTTATTGGTTTTTAGAGAACATGCTGTCTACCAACACTAGCAGAATCTTATTTGGATTCATTATTGCCTAATTGGAAAAGGAAATTTGATAATTTATCACCACTGTAGTCCTACGTCTCATTTCCTTTACTGCCCATAGTCTCCTGAGGTGGGGAAAGATTTCTGACATCACAGTGGAATGGGACCACAGGGCCTGAGAGCTCTCCTCTGTCTGAAGAGTGCTTCACTTTCACAGCAGGAAGTGAGCAGAAATTCCTGCCTTCCTGAAATTTGCCAATCCATTGTGTCCTCAGGCTGAGTGAAGTATGAAAATGCCCTTCTGCCATTCTGGGGGTCACTGGGGGTTTCTCACAGTCCAACCAGAGCTGAAGCCACAGCCTTAATTCCCAAGTCCTGAACCCCTTCATTCCTACATCCTCCTGGGTAAGAGTCCTGCTTCCACTGGGAGTACTGCCCGCTGGCCCCTGACTCAATCTGGGGCTCTCTGTGAAGGCCCTGGAGAAAATGATGGTGTGTTGTCAGTTTGCAGAATTTGTTTAGGTGAGTTTTGTCTAGTGAATTGCTCATTATCCAAGAGCTGAATCCCACAAATACAAAGAATACCCACCTGTAGGTTGGATTTCCGGATATCAAGATACAGTTTCATGGGAAATCTTGCCTTGCAGTTTTTCAAAACCAATAAAGGTAAGAGCCTTTATAGGACCCAAGCTTCCTGTGGAGTGCTTGGAGAGTAGAAAATTTGTTCAGGTACTTTCATCTTGAGGAATTAATCTGATAAATCACTGAGTATACTAACTTACATATTTATAAGCTGACTTTCTTCCACTAAACTTAGAAATTTTGTTTAGTTCCCTTGCCATGTGCAAAAGATCTATCTCACTACTTCTCTCTCTCCCTCCTTCTCTTTCTTGTTCTTTCTGGCTCTGTCCCTGCCTGTCTCTATCTCTGTCTCTCTATTTCTATCTCTCTCTCTCTGTCTCTTTCTCTTTCTGAGACAGGGTCCTGCTCTGTAGTTCAAGATGAACTTGAACTTACCATTTAGCCCAAGCTGGCCCCTCCAATTCACAGCAATCCACCAGCCTTGGCCTCCCGAGTGCTGGGATTAACTTGTGGTTATAGCAACCTGGTTAGTCATTCTTTAGCTAAGATTTGAGCATGTCCAGTTCTTTATCACATGACAATAATCCTCCAATTAACATCATTCTTCAAGTGACTCTTTTGCTTGGGACTTCCGCTTGGCATGCCCTCCAAAGTGGAATTGGGACAGCAATTATAAGTAAAACATATTTAATTTCTTTTTCAAATTCATGAATAAAGTGATCTTGAAAGGGAAAGAGCACATGATGGGCATTAATACCATTGGAAATGTCAGGCTAAGAAAAACGTTGTTGAGTATTCTCTAGACATGGGGTCCTTTCAACATGTTTTTAAGGAAATAGTTGGAAAGATGATGATGAGAACGTGCAGCACACATGAGACATCTTGATTCTCATTTTTTCCCATCCCCCTGTTCTCTGTACAAACTCCCACCTCCCTATATACATAAGCTTTGTTTCCTTTTTTTAATCATCAATTTTTTTTCTTTTGTTGCTAATTACTGTATCTGACAGAAGCTCCTTTTTGTGATTCATCTACTCAGATGAGCACTTTTTCCAAATAATTCACATACAGGTGCTTTCTACACCAGGAATATCCATTACTCAGTGACCAGCTGGAGGTGGCAGGGAGCCCGAGGCCACACAAAAGGAGGGGGGTGGGGACAAACCATGGTCTTACACTTCCAAGACTGTGTGGCTAAAAGTATGGGTCAGTGGTAGACAGGCGCTTAGCATCCTTACAGCCTAAACAGATAAAATGGTGAATTTTAGGTTCCATATATTTTAGCAAGTACAAAAAGAAAAGAAAAAAAAGGTAACAATTAGAAGGAAGTCCTTTAGGAACAAGATTGGGTGCTCCTCATCCTACTTGGAGATAGAGTCACCCATTTCCTATGTTCGACCAAATATTGGAACTGATCATGAGCCTTGTGTAAATAAAAATGGATTGAGTTAGCAACTATGCCCATCTTGTTTCTGGAAGTTTCCCCAGAGTGGGGGAGGGACTTCATTCCTTGGCAGTGGCAGCTCGTCCTGCAGTGCTCTTTGTGCGAATTCCAGAGCCATTTGGACAAGAGGTTGGCTTCACTAAGCCATGTGCACCTGACTGCTCAATTCCTTTTAGACTCATGGAGAGAAGCTGAGAAGGGGGGAGAGACTTGAGTCCGGTGA
Source organism: Thryonomys swinderianus (assembly GCA_004025085.1). NCBI lineage: Eukaryota > Metazoa > Chordata > Mammalia > Rodentia > Thryonomyidae > Thryonomys > Thryonomys swinderianus. The sequence goes on from PVIC010001221.1 coordinate 4,672, forward strand.
ACAGTGCCACGTAAATCACAGGGGCCAAGCACATGGGCTAAAACTTCCTGTAGGTGATCTTACTCAGAATCAAATATATGAACATTAAATTTAAAAGTTAGACTTAATTTATGTAGCTTTTATTCATTGAGGTGTTGATTTTAGGAAAATAAAGCTTAGCTCTTGAAGAGTCAAAGCCCTTCTTGTTTCAAGTTATTTTATAAATGGAACTCAAAGTGCTTTTATACTATAGGTAAATCATTATGTGTAACCGAGGCTCATCCTGACTATTTAGGGTATCTATTTTTACTCTTTATATAATCTATTTGTTTTTACCTATATTTATTTTGCCTGTCCTCTCACTGCTGCCCTTTCAGCTGCTTGTAATTCATCCCTGGTGTTTCCGTATTGTGGCTTAGGAAGCTGGATAACTAAGCTCTTCAAGAATTATGTGTTGAAATGACCAAAGAGCTGTGGAATAATTGCTTGGCTTTCTGAGCGGAGCTTCATGCCAGATATCTGGGATATCCAGAAACTGAGTTCAAGTGTCTGGCAGGGTGGGCTAAGGACGCTGGAAACTTGACTTTTGACATGTGACTGCATATAATTTTTTTTTCTAAGTGCAAATAGCTCTATACAAATTAAGCGAGGGCTCAACTGTGGGCCAACTAGAAAAGTCAGGTTACTAGCTTAAATTATCTTTATGGGTCACGTCAGGACATGAATAAATGGTTCAGGATTTTAGAAGTAATGCAAAATAGATATAAGGCTTTGACATTTTAGCTCCCTTATTCTTTGTGACATGGTCACTGGCCATGACTTCCTTTCATCCTCTGGGCTCCTTCCTTAAAGGGTCCTTGTGATGGAGACTTCATCCCCCCCCCGCCCCGGCCTAATTGCCACTGCTGTCCCAGTATTCCTGGGAGGAGGAGTCTAGAGGCCCCAGGTCACATCACACCATGGCTACGGAGTGTCCAGGCAGATGTAGACTTCTGTGGATTCTGTTCACAAACTCCGCACAATCTGGGACTGCTCTGTCTTTTCAGTTTTATGCACTACTCAATCCCCTCTCCCCAAGAGTCCAAGGTAGGGGTAGTTCGAGTTGCCAGATAAAATACAGGCTATGGTGGCTCATGCCTGTAATCCCAGCACTCGGGAGGCAGAGACAGGAGGATTGCTAAGTTCGAGGCTTGCCTAGGCTACATAGTGAGCTCAGAGCCAGCCTGAACTATATAAAGCAAGATCCTGTCTCAAAAAAAAAAAAAAAAATATATATATATAGGCTGGTCAGGTAAATTCAAGAGTAGAAATGAGGTCCCTTTTTAAAATACAGTATGTCCCTTGTGATATTTGGAACATACTTACACAAAATGATTGTCATTTACCTGAGATTTAGATTTAAAGGGGGAGTGATGGTGGTTTCAGAAGATGGAGACACTTCAGTTTGTTTTTAGTTTTCTGTGTGCCAGGAATCATTGTGTTAGTCTTGTTCATTACATCATTTTATCCCGATCATATCCACTCCCAGACATTCCAAATGACTGCTGTGAGAGTGTTCTGGAAAAGCACACATACTTCTTACAAGCGTCCCAAGTGATGCTTATTTGGAGGAAAATTTCAGAACCCGATGATGTAGACCAGTCTTCCAGAGTGTAACTGCACATGGGGGGCCTGAGGGTAGGATTAAAGTGCAGATCTTAACACCATGGGCCTGGAGTGGGGCCCAAGAGCCTCATGCTGATATGCACCAGGTGATGCTGACCCTGCAGGTGTGAACTGTGCTTGGAGTGGCACTTTGACCTCCCTTGGACTTCTGCTGTTCCTAGAGCTCTTAGACTTGCTGGCAGAGAAGCAGTGGCAGCCCCAACAGCTGTGATGGGGAGGGCTGGAGGTGACATTTCAATTTGAAACAGTGGGCAGGTCAGGGAATGAGGGTGGCAGCATTGTAAGTGGAATCATTTCTCTTTCATCAATGTGTAGGAATAGCTGTGTACAAAGGGCAGTATATATGTAATTCTAGCAGATATTTTCTCTCCAATAAATTTCTTATCAATGGATGAAGGATGCACTTTTTCTCTGTGCTAAGCAGAGATGGGCTATTTGTGCTGCTTGTGCCAGTGGAGGGACTTCAGTGTCCCTCACCGTATTCACATCTACGGACTCCAGATGAGCAGGGCACAGTGTGATCTGCTTGGTGGAAATAGCTTCTCAGGGCCGAAGTCCTGGTGATGAAAGTAGCATTGTGACTCCTTCAGCATTTTCAATTCTGTCTATATGAAATCATGAGTTTTCTGCAAATGGCTTAGTTTTCTCAGCAGAACCTAGTTAGGTCTGAAATATGAAAGATGCAGTTATCAAAAGAGCTGTTCAAATACCGAACTGACTGCTTAGAGCAGTGATGATGAACCTTTTAGAGATGAGCACCCAAGCTGCAACCCAGAACCCACTTGTTTAATACACAGTGCCAACATGCAATTAAACATGAATATCAGATGTTGAGCTGCCACCAGAGAAACTTGGCTGCCAACAGAGTGGGCTCTGTGTGCCCATTGCAGCACATGTGCCATAGGTTCGCCACCTCTGGCCTAGAGGGACCAAAGAAAGTCCTGCTGTGAGAATCCATTCAGCAAAGCACACATACAAAAGGAGGCAGATCAGACAAGAGAGAGGCAGGCAACTCTCCAGTGCCCATTGTCTAGTTAATTGTCTGTTTTTCTAGGTAAAGCTACTGATATGAGTGGAGGTTTGATGAGATATGTCTGCATGGAATGCACCTTTTGAAATTTAGCATTTTCACACAAAAGGAACAGCAGCAAGTGCCCTCCCATGCATTCACCCTCTTACCAAGAACACTAAGATACTGTATTCCGCCATGTGACTATTTCAGAGGTCAACCAGACACAAACTGTGTATAAGACAGTGTCAGCCAGGTGGTGCGAGAACCAGGGAACTGAGAGATTTGTTGTTTGAGGGGCACATGGATTAAAGAAGGTCTTTGGGAGATTGTGGTATTTGACCAAAGCCTTAAAGTGTGAGTAGAATTTGGAGATGCAGAGAAAGAAATGGGAGCCAAGTGTTCCCAGGAGACAGGGCAGACTGAGCACAGGCACACATGCATGAACATCTTGGATTAAGGATTGCAAACAGATTCCTGCCCAGTTTTGCTGAAATAGAACATATATAAATGTGGCAGTTGGAAGGTGGGTTGGAACCTACGTGTGCAGAGAAAACCCTAAGTAAATTTATTGTGAGCTCAGCAGGAAGTGGCTGATGGGTTAGCGGAGGACTACCGTGGTGAGAACTCTTGATAGGGAGACTGCTGTGTAGAATGGATAGAGAGGAGTGAGCTTCAGTTGAAGGAGTCATCGAAATACTTCTGAAGTAGTTCGTGAATAGGTGCAGAGGACTGTGGGTGAGCAACTGCAGAAAAAGGTGTTTGTTAGCAAAACCTTAACAGGTGATGAGCTGAAGAGCAGCAGAGGACTGTGAGGTTTGTGCCAAGTCACCTTAATTAGAGACTAGAGTTCTGGGATTGGCGGAAGGAGTGGCCCGTGTGTGGGACTGAAGATGAGCTCTGTTACAACGGGCTGTGAGGCAAGAATTGAATGTGTCTTTCTCACAAGCTGCCCCTAACACTTGGCAGAGTCCAGGGAAAAGGTAGTGGTCAGTACATTTTTGTTGAGTTTGAGATGCCAGTCAGGCCACCCAGGAAGACATCTGGAAGTGGGCACTGGGCCGGTTGGGGAAACTACCCCTAGAGATAGATGTTTGAGAGGTCTTGGGATAGAGGCACAACAGAGCCTGCAAGAGTGTTGGCATACTGAAGGGGAGAGAACAGAGGAAGACAGTGTTCTAGAAATAGAGCTTTAGTGGATCCCTTAGTGGGTGAGAGGGAGAAAGTCCCTAACAGAATGGGCTGAAAGGAGAAAGAATCGCAGCCGCTTGAAAGTCAGGAGTAGAAGGTATTGGAAGAAAGGAGGTCATCTAAACTGATGAGGTCTTGAAGGTGTGACTGAGAGAAGAGTCTGGAAGTGGCAGCAGAAAACCTGCTGCAGGGGAGCAAAAGCCAAACATCAAATGAACTGCTGAATTTAGTTTGAATGTATAAAGAAAAGGGGACAAATCTGTGTTTAAAATTATTTATAAGACACTTCGACAGTATACTAAGTATATATTACTTTACATAATGTTTCTTTTTTTTTTTTTGGAAACAGGGTCTCGCTTTGTAGTTCAGGCTGGCCCTGAGCTCACTATGTAGCCCAGGCAAACCTTGAACTCAGCGATCCGCCTGTCTCTGCCTCCCGAGGGCTGGGATTACAGGCGTGAGCCACCACGCCTGGCACTGTGGTATGTGGTATTGATTGCTGGTGGGTGTGAGTCTCCACGCCCAGCATTGTATATGGTCACCGGGATCGAACTCAGGACCTTGCGCTTGCGAGGCAGGCGCCAGAACCACTGAGCTAAATCTCTTGCCCTTTACATAATATTTCTAATGATAGGATTGTACCATAGACTGAAGCAGCTGAAAAAATATTAGTCATTTTCTGCAAGGGAAAATTTAAATATTTGTAGCTACTATCTCATGTTTCTGTGCAATAGTGTACCCAATAATCACATCTGGAATACACATAGATGATAAACTAGTAATTCGAGAGAGGACTAGGTCTGGTTTTTGCTCCGATCTCATTTTGTTTAATTTTTCAAACTGAAAAACTGGATTAGTTTTTAAAAATGAAATGAAATGAACTTTGTTGGAATATTAACAGAGGTAGTCAAATAGTAATTGTTGCTGTGGAGGGAGATGGAACTGCCACTTGATTACCCACTTCACACTGAAGTCAGAGGACCCTCTAACTCCCCACAGTACTAAATTTGGATTTGGACTATTCTTGTTTTCCTGGAAAGTACAGGGAAGAAAATAAATGATCGGAGGAAAAATTGATCAAATTGAGGCTAAAAATATACAAAGAATCAATGACTTGAAGAGCTAATTCTAAGAAATAATAAATGAAGTAGACAACCCTTGATAATCTTATCAAAGAAGAAAAGAAAAGGTGCATACTAATAAAGTTAGAAATGAAAAAAGCAAAATTACAAAGAACACCACTGAAATTCAGACTTGTGGTAACCACTTTGAAAATCTGTACTCCAAAAAGTTGGAGAATCCAGAAGAAATGGGTAGATGTCTAGATACATATGAATCACCAAAACTGAATTAAGAAGATATAAAAACCTGGAACAATTTCATAGCAGGCAATGATATTGAGGCAGTAATTTTAAAAAACAAACAAACCTGTCAACTAAGTAAAGCCCAAAACCTGGTAAAGTCATCAAAGTACTTCTTCAAAAATTTCAGGAAAGGCGGGAGATTTAGCTCAGTGGTTCCGGTGCCTGCCTCGCAAGCACAAGGTCCTGAGTTCAACCCCAGTAACCACATACAATGCTGGGCGTGGTAAGTTACGCCCAGCAATCAGCACCACATACCACAGTGCCGGGCGTGGTGGCTCACGCCTGTCATCCCAGCACTCGGGAAGCAGAGACAGGAGGATTGCCGAGTTCGAGGCTTGCTTATTTGGGCTACATAGTGAGCTCAGGGCCAGCCTGAACTACAAAACGAGACCCTGTCTCAAAAAAAAAAAAAAATTTCTTTTTTTCAGGAAAGGAATACCACAAATATTCCTCAAGTTCTTCAATAAATTGAAAGAGAGTAAACATTTTCAAACTTATTCATGAAAGCTAGCATTACCTTCATTCCAAAGATAGACATGGATTTGACTAAAGAAGAAAAGGATGGGCTGATCTATTTTATGAACAGAAATGAAAAAAAAAGAAAGAAAAGAAACCCATATGAAACTGGTAGAAAGATTGCAGCAAATCATTAAAAAAAAATCATACATCAGGACTAAGTAGGATTCACCCCAGAAAAATGTGATTCAACCTATGTTATAAATGTAATACTTCACCTAAGAAGCAAGGATAAAAATCACGTGGTCATCTCAATAAAGGCAAAAAATACCCTTTGACAAAATTCAGTAAGCATTCATAATTTTAAATCCCTGAGAAATAGATATAAAAAGACCTTATCTCACTCTGATAACTATTTATAACAAACATACAGCCAACATTAAATAGGGGAAAACTGGAAATTTTTCCTCTAAAATCAGGAATAAGACAGGGTTATCCACTATCACCACTCTTGTTCAATTTAGTACTCAAAACTTTAGCCAGAGCAATCAGAGAGGAGAAAGAAATAAGAGGGATACATATAGGAAAGGAAGAAGTCAAATTATTTTTATTCAAAGGTAACATGGTTCCTTATATAGAGGGCCCAAAACCTTCACCAAAAGACTCATAGAACTGAGAAATAAATTCAGCAAGCTGTCAGAATACAAAATTAAAACACATACACACACACACACAAATCATTGGTATTCCTGTATACCAATAATGAACCCACTGAGAGAAAAATTAGGAAAACAATACCATTTACAGTAGCTTCAAGAAAAGTTGAATACTTAGGAATTAACTGAAAAGGAAGAGAATGACCTCCCTAATGAAACCTGTAGTATTCTGACAAAGAAGATTAAAATGGCTATCAGAAAATAAAAAGATATTTCTCATTCCTGGATAGGTAGAACTCATTTTGTCAAAATAGCTGTACTAGGGGGCCGGAGGGTTAGCTCAGTGGTTCCGGCGCCTGCCTTGCAAGCGTAAGGACCTGAGTTCAATCCCCGGTAACCACATATAATGCTGGGTGTGGTGGCTCACGCCTGTAATCCCAGCACTCGGGAGGCAGAGACGGGAGGATTGCTGAGTTCGTGGCGGCTTGCCTGGGCACCATGGTGAGCTCAGGGCCAGCCTGAACTACAGAGCGAGACCCTGTCTCCAAAAAGCAAAAAAAAAAAAAAAAAAAAGCTGTACTACTAAAACTCATGTATAGGTCTAATGCAATTCCACTCAAAATACCAATAACACTCCTCACTGAACTAGAAAAAGCAATCCTAAATTCATATAAAATCAGAACAGACCTAGAGTAACAAAATCAATCCTCAGCAACAGTAGCAAAGTAAGAGCCATCACAATCTTGGATTGTAAGCTACATAAAAAGCTAATAAAAACTCTGAAATACCGGCACAAAGATAAATATTGTGGATCAGTGGAACAGAATACAGGATACAGAAGCAACCTCAGCCATGTCCAGCTGTCTGATATTTGAAAAAGGTGCCAAAAATACACATTGTTACACATGTTGCTGGGAAAACTGGCTATTTACATGCAGAGGACTGAATCTAGAACCATATCTTTCACCATGTAGTAAAATAAAATGCATCAAGAATCTAAATATTAAAACAAACATTTATTATGCTGGAAAATAAAATAGGTAAAACTCTTGATGACATAGACAAAGACTTTCTTAACAGAACCCTGATTGTAGAAGAAATAACATCAAGAATCAATAAAGGGGGCTGGAGATTAACCTCAGTGGTTCCAGCGCCTGCCTAGCAAACCCAAGGTCCCTGGTTTGATCCCCAGTAACCACATACCACAATGCCAGGTGTGGTGGCTCATGCCTGTAATCCCAGCACGTGAGAGGCAGAGGCAGGAGGATTGCTGAATTTGAGGCTTGCCTGGGCTACATAGTAAGCTCAGGGCCAGCCTGAACTACAAAGTGAGACCCTGTCTAAAAAAAAGAAAAAAGAATCAATAAAGGGATTATATCAAACTTAAAATCTCCAGCACATCAAAGAAAAAGGCCACTAAGTGAAGAGGCAACCTATGCAAAGGGAAAAACTTCTCCCAGCTATTTCTCACAAACAGCACTAATACCTAAAATGTATAAACAATGCAAAAAATTAGGCCACCCTCAAAATGAAAGATGCAGTCAAAAACGGGTCACTGAAATGAATAGACCCTTCTCAGAAGTACAAGTGGCTATAAATATGTGTAAAAGTATATTTATGGAAAAATGTTCAATATTGCTGACCATTAAAAATGCAAATTAAAACAACAGTGGGATTCCCTCTTACTCCAAAACGAATGGCTAGCATTAAGAAGTCAAGTAATAAATGCTGGCAAGGCTGCAGGGAAAAGGAGCGTTTGTTCATAGGAATATAAACTAGTACAACCACTATGAAAATCAGTATAGAGATTTCTCAAGAAAAAAAAGAAATTCCATTTAACCCAGCTATTGGATCAATAGATATCTTCCCAAAAGTGTTAAAGATATTGTATTATAGTAACACATGCATTCCTATGTTTATAGCAGCACAACTCTTAATAGATAAATCTTGGAAGTGGCCTATATGTCCATTGACAGATGAATAGATAAGGAAAATATGGTATTTATACACAATGGAGTACTTCTCTGCCATAAGGAAGGATAAATTTGAATCTTTTATAGGAAAATAGATGTACCTGAAGATCATAATGTTAAGTGAAATAAATTAGACACAGAATTTTAAATATATATCATAGTTCCTCTTATATAAGAAACCCAAGGTATAAACAGTTTAAAGATCAAACTAAAAAAATAGATAATAGGAAACAGATCTTTTTCAATAAGGTGACCAAGAGGGAGGAAAAAGTAAAAAGAATTAAGATTTGTTAAGTACATATACCAATTCCGCATAATGAATGTAATCATTTTTGTGCTGCAAACTAATAATAAAAATAAAACAATGAAAAGCAATGAAGTTGGACCCTTCATATCATAGGTTAATTCAAATAGGTCAAAGACATTTACAAATATGAAGTGAAAATATATTTTGAAGAAAATGAAGCCTACACCACATTTAGCTTAGGAAAGTCTTCTTAGAACATCGCAATAGAAGCAACAAAAGAAAATTATAAATACATTGGAGGTGGCACCCCCCCCCCCCAACTGCAAACAGACCTCTCTGCCCCCTTTCATCCCTGGCTAACTCTGTGCTCTTGGGTTCTATGTCCTGACTGTGGTCACTTACCAACTCCAACCCTGCTCTGTGTTTTGTGGAGCAACAGACACACTGACCAACTGACTGATATGATCATGAGCAAGACCAATGTGCTAGAAGAGAAAGTAAACCTTGGCACATCAACTGGTCCAGAAAAAGTAATGGATCCTGCCAGCAGTGCTGGTCCCAAGAAAAGCTCAAGGCTATTATAAACAACAAAAAGAGTGTGTGGTTTTACTCTGAAAAAGCCTCTTCCATGACAAGATAGAGTTGGAGGAGAAACCCAATGCAGAACCTGCAATATTGCCAGTGTTTAAGCAGGTGGCATTTTGGGAAGGGGTTAACTGTTTTAAGACTGAGAAACAGAACAACTCCACTTCAGAGTTTCCACCATTGCCCTCCCACAGTGACTAGGTGAAAAGACGAGCCACAGGAGACAGCTTTGGGAAGACACAGGCTGGACTTAGATACCCTCAGAAGTTGAAGTTCGGGTCAGGAAGGACCTGGACTCCACCTTATATCATGAGAAACCAGAGTGTCTTTCAGAGGGGCTGGATCTGAAAATGCTGCCATTAAGTCCACCAGTCTGCTTGAGTTCTGTTTTCCTGTCTATGCCCAGCAGAAAGTAGTGGTATGACTGTTTTCACCATCTACTAGCATGAGCAGTGACATGCCTGAGCATGGATAGTTGCCACAGACTGGGGTGGATCCTGGAAAGAAACCACTCATCTAAAAAGAGGAATTTTAGGAGGTTTCTCTTTTTCTTTTTCCTTTCTTGTTTTTTGGGGGAGAGTATCTTTGTTTTCATTTTCTCTTTTAATTCCTTTTTCTTCATATTTTCTTTTCTCCCTTTATTTTACTTTGTATTTTTCTTGTTTTTTTTTTCTGGGTGGGTTTGTTATTTTCTGTTTCTTTTACCTAATGCTATTAATTTTCTTTTACTCCTCAGTAGAAACCTTTATCTTACTTCTGTCTGATTTCCACTGATTAATTTTTCAAACTCTACTCTTCATTCTCCAGTTCCCTATCTTTGTCATCTTTGCTGATATAAATTAAACTTTATGAATCTCTATATAGTTAATTCTAGGCTACAGAGGACTATTTTTATTGTTAAAGGGGTTACTGTTGAATTTAGTAGATATTTGCTATATGTCAGCATTTGGTCTGTCTTATTGTTGCTACTATCATAGTTTTTTTTTTTCCTATGGTTAAGGGTGGTACATTGCTGGTTCTTAGCATATGTCAATATCTAGTTTGTCTTCAACACTCAACAGTGCTGCTGATTTTACTGCTATTTCAAAGGAAGGATAGTTGTTGCTACAATCAGTTTCTCTGTGAACCAATATCTGGACTGACTCTGTCACTGTTATGTGGCCCATTTCCAGAGAACTAGGTGTTGAGCCACCTGCACTGCAGCCTCGCCTCCCAAATAATGGAAGTGATTAGCTTTTGGGACAGAGGCAAAAGCCAGTATCCACACCCACAGTGCATCACTGAGAAGCGGACAGTAACTAACGAGATCTCCACACAAGCAACAAACCTTCCACTTTAGTCAGCTGAAAAGACTCAGCACAAAACAAAGCAAACAAAATAATAGACGGGAAGTTGAGCGAAGAAAATACTTCTGAAAACTCCCGATTCCATCAAAGCTGATCTGTCAGGCATCAAGGGGGAAGGAAAACAAAAGCCACACAGCTGAATTATTCGAAAACATAACAGAAGAGATTTTAAAAGTCAGTAAGGTTCTTGGAAAACTTAAGATGATATAACTAAATGGATAATGGACTTAAAATACCAGTAAGTCCACAGAAGACACTAATAAAAAGGAAGAGGTGCTACACAAAATGACACAAAACATGCATGATCAGTTTAGCAAAGAACTAGAGTCTATGAAAGGGTACCAAACAAAAATTCAAGAAATTGTAAAATTGTACCTAAAGTATGGGCAGCAGAAGTGGTCAGTGTAAGGACAGAAGGCCAGAGCTAGAAGATATGGCTGCTACTGAAGACCAATTATTCAGAGATACCTCAAAATTAAAACCTGTTGTGCTTTAAAGTACACCATCAAAAGAGTGGGAAGATGGTCCACAGAATGGGAGAAAATATTTGTAATTACATATGTAATGCATATATGTGATGATGGGCTTGGTTGTAGAATATAAAAAGATGTTTTTACATGATAGTAATAGAGAGGCATTAAAATTGAGCAAGGGAGTTTAGTAGACATTTCTTCAAAGACTTCCTAATGGTTAGTAAGCACACAAATATCACTAGTCATCAATAAATGCAAATCAGAAGGAAATATCATTTCATGCCTATTAAGATGGCTGGATCAAGTCAGGAAGTAATGAGTATTATCAAGGATTTAGAAAAATCAGACCCCCTTCCCACACACTGGTGCTGAGAATGTGAAATGTTTCAACTACTTTGAGAAAAATCTCCCAGGTTCTCACATAGTTGGTCACAGAGTTATCTGATGATCCAGTAACTCCTCTTCTGGGTATGCACCCAAGGGAAATGAAAATGGTAGTTCACTCAAGAAGTACAGGAGTGTTTGTAGCAACATCATATATAACAGCCAAAATGGTGCAGACAATTTAAATGTCCATAAACTGATGAATAAAAAGACCTAACTTGTGTGTACATTTAGTAGTAATATTACTTGGCCATAAAAAGGAATGATGTACAGATAAATGAGATGTAACCTGGGTGAACCAAGAAAATAGCTGAAGGAAAGGAGCCAGTTATAAAAGACCACATGTTGTATCATTCCATTTATATGAAGTGTCCAGGGCAGTACTCCTATAAAATGTTAGTAGATTTGATGTCTATAGTAGATTATTTGTTGCTCTGGACTAAGAGGGATGGGAATATGGAGCAGGAGACAGGGAAGGAGGGGTCTGACAGCTAATGTATACTGTCCCTTTTTGAAGTGACAAAAATATTCCAGAATAGTGACGGTGATCACATGTACCTGAATATAGTACATACCATTGAATTTTATGCTTTAAAAAATGCATGAGTTCAATAGTGTGTCAGTTATATCTCACAGGACTTTTTTTTAAGTAGACATGTAAGATTGCTGGGAAATTAATTGACTTGCTTTGTAAAGTTAGGTCAGATGTACCTATACATATTCCTTTGTGCAGTGCCATTTTAATAACTACCTGGAATCCAGGGCAGAAACAAGGATCCTATCACCTACTTCTCCAGTTTGAAATTCAACCTGTTACTTAGTTCTGTCAGCTGTAGCCTACATTTTTATGTCGCTAATCATTCCACTTGGGTTATTTATAGTTTTTAGATTGATGCTTTTAGGTAAGTTTGGCTTAGGAAAAGAAAGCTATTTTCAGAGTAATAGGCTCTATAAGCCAGTAGGTTAATAGGATTACTGCAACACCAAAGATACAAAAACAATACAATACAAAAAAAAAAAGCCCTCATTGACATGATTGTGAGAGGGGGTACTGTCAGATAATAATATTCCAAGCTGGAGGCAATGTTAACACTAGCTGTACTATACCCCAGCACTGAAATAGTCAACAGATGTCTCCAAGGAAGTGAACGCATACTTTATTATTGCCCTGACTTGTATGTAGAGATGCTGGAAGTATTATAACGTAGTCTCAAAACTTAGCAGTTGCGTTGCACTCACACAGCACACCAAATGCTGGATAGACCATGTAAAAACCTTTGGGCCAGGAATCAAGAACCTGGGGTTTCTTCAGAGTCAGGTCATCTGTCCAGGGAGAGGATTGTCCCAAATGTTTCCTGAGAACCTTATTAGGTCCAGCCTTTCTGATACAGAGGTCCTATGCGAAGTGAATTATCTCGATGTATTTCAAGCAGAGAAAGGTTGGTAGGAGTTCTGCATGTGTTCCACATGCCTCCTGTCTAATAATTGGATAGCAGTGACATCTGTGGGGAGTGGGCTGACTCAGTGGACTAAGCCCTGACATGTTTCATGAGGCATGACCCTGACTTGTTTGTTCCTATCTTTTCACTCTAAATGCCTTTAGCTCCTATCCCTCTTTATCAGCATCAAAGGGCTTAACTCCATTCTGTGAGGTATCAGTTACTTTTTTTTTTTTTTGAGACAGGGTCTCACTATGTAGTCCAGGCTGGCTCTGAGCTCACTATGTAGCCCAGGCTGGCCTTGAACTCACAGCAATCCTTCTGTATCTGCCTCCTGAGTTCTGGGATTAGAGACATACACCACCATGCCCAGTTTAAATCTTTTCTAGACTAAATCAAAATGGTAAGGTGATCAGATTGTGAAAACTTGTGATTCATAGAATACATATTAAGGCTTCACTAAATTAGACTCCAAGAAGTCCTGAGGTCTCCCAGCCCTCTCAGCCTTGGACAGCTCCAGACCAGCATCACAGCTCCCTGTCCCTGAGAAATGCTCTTTGGTTGCTCTGTTTTATTCACTCCTTGGTCACCAGAGCTTGACACAGTTCCTGGTATTAGAGGCCACTTTGTTCCTCAAAAATGTTTATAGGATAATTGAGTGAATGAATTAATGTTTACATGGTAGATTGTAACCAGCTGTTCTCTCTTCTAATCAATATTTTTGCATTAAGCTTGTGTAGTATAAATGAGCCCAGATTGTTAATGACTTTTCTCATGGGCCAGAGCTTCATGTTTGAGGAGCTGTTACCTAAGCTAGCATGTGACCTCTTTAATGAGACAGTGTTCCGTACTGCTATTGGCCCACTGTTGCCCCAGCCTCCCTTAGCTCTGCATCCCAGCCTCACAGGGAGACCCTCCCCTTTTGGGCTTCTTTTTCTCACACAGATCAAACACTAAGAACTTTCATAGTGAAAGTCAAATCATACTGTGGATGCTTCTTCACTTATTGCAGGGTCAATGCCTTCCTTGGACCCCTGAACTTTGGGTTACCCTCCTTGATCTCGGAAGGAGTAATGACTGTTAATATGATCATTTTGACTTTCTATAAATTTGCGCTCATTTCCTAAGGAAGAAACCTGTGCAAATACAATGATAAACATCTCGGAGCCCTTGGTTTTCTTTCAGTAGGCCAGACAGTTCGATGACCAGCATGTATCCTTCTTACCATCCTTACATTCAATATATGTCCATAAACACTTTTTCCCAAGTGTTTTCTGAGAATCGGAAAGATTCGCTATATTTGGCCTCTTTTTGGTGAAGATAATGTTATGGTTTATATCTAGGTGTCCTCCAAAGCCTCATCCACTCATAGTTGGAGCTTTGGGGGGGGTGACTAGATGATGGGTGTGTGATACTAATCTCTGGAATAGTCCACTAATGGCTGGGTGTGACATTGGGAAGTGAAGACCTGTGGGCATGGTCTGGAAGAGTGTGTGTCCCTCCTCCTCCCTAGATCTCTCTTTGCTCCCTGTCATGAGCTGTTTCTCCTCTGTCATATCCCCCTTCTATGCTGCCCTGCCTTGGAGCCAGCCAACTGTGCACAGAAACTTCAACAACGTAGAAGCCAAAATAAAACTTTCCTCCTTTAAGTTGTGGGTGTTGAGTGTTGTGTTCCAGTGGTGAGAAATTAACTAAGACACCCAGAGATGGGTTGAGATTTATCTCAGTTGTCCACTCAAAGTGAAAAGCTCCAACTGCCTTCTTTCTTAAAGTCCCTGAAACTTCTTTCAAGTTATGCGAGAACAGTGTTTAAGGTTCATGTTTCTTTGAGATAATCTTATGTAAAAGTATCGACTTATTTTATTCTAGCCTCGTGATGCCTTTCAGAAACTCAAGAAGTTTTGGAGAATTACTTTGCTCCTTTCTCAAATAGTCTCAAGATCATATTCTTTATAATAGTCACGTACACCAGGGACTGCTATTCATGTCAGCAAGAAAATTTACACAACTGAATAAAAATAGTACTCTAGAAAACATGAGAAGTAAAGCCAGCCAGCTATGAGTCACATGACACACTTCATTGAAATGTCCCCTCCACTTTATGTGCCCAGAGTTTTAGTTGTACCACTAAAGTCATAGCAGTGGAGATTTACTCCTGTTTTTATTTTTCAAAGTGCCAAGGTTTTGTTAACTTAATACTAAATCCTACATGTTGTTTTTGTTAAGAAGACCATGCAAAACCATGGTTTTGACACTTTGCTTTTATTTTTTTCTTTCAGAGGATTTGCTGAGAATGAGTCTTATGACCTTACTCTTGAGGATATATATGGTTTAGGACAAATAAATCGTTGTACTGGAAGTACAGAACCTCACATAAACACAATACATGGCCAAACCAGGAAGTTGACATTGATATATGTGATACTATTACCTCAAATCTAAACCTTATTTAGGTCTCATTAGTGTTTTTTTCTACATTCACTAGCAGGAGAGGGTGGGGGTAGAAGAGCTTAAAGAAATATTATCATATATAGATTTATATAATCACTATAGAGTCCCTACTGTTACATCCCCATGAAGAGACTCATGCTTCCTCTTTATATCACAGCATATCCCCAGCCTTAACTCTCTATCATAGATCTATTCTTCCTCTCTGACTTTTTCAGGATACTGTAGGAATGTTATCCTATAGTATGTAACTTTCTGAGATTGGCTTGACCTTCACACTTATAAATTGTGTCTATTAATCATTTGTTCCTATTATTATTGGTTAATATAAATAATTTCCTTTGAGCTGGGATTAGCTTAAGGCCAAGGTGAAAAAGATCAAGCTGGTGGCTGAGTAGACTGGGAACCGGATATGAGTAGTGGCCCGGAGGGAAACAGAGAGAGGCAGAGAGCAGAGAGGGGAATGGGCTGTGCTTTGGGCACACAGGAGACTGAGAGGTGCGTCAGAGATACAAGGCTCCCGCTCGCTGCCTAGAATCAGGTCTGACTGCAGACAAGGATTTACAGGGAGCGGTGGGTTATAAAAGTTTCACATTAACCCCACCCGTCCCTGGTTTACACCAGATCTCGTGGTCACCCTTCTCCCTGTGTCTTCTCATGTTGTTTCTGCTCTGCAGGACAGAGTGTTGATCTTAGTTAGGCCCAGAACTGGAGTGAAGGTAAGAGGTAGGGATGATAATTCCCTCATTAGTAGAAGTTTTAGGCATTTTCCAAAGTAAAGGAAGTTCATTTTAGCCCAGATGCGATTGTAAAGTCATAAAAGGAGTAGGACCTGAAACAAATTCATATAAAGTTCACCTCAGCCAAAGCCACCATTTGCTCTAATGCAAATCTTAGTATATGTGCGGCCAAAGCGAGCACTCTAATGCAAATCTTGCAAATGCCTGTGAGCACCTATTAAATGCTGCCACAGAAAACATTTCATTATTTTTACCTTCACCTTCCCATTGCGGAATTCAGCCTTGGTGTGATCATGTTTGCTCCTTGCACAACACTGGACCAAACTGATTTGGGTTTGCTAGCTCACTGCAGTGTTCCTGTGTCAGCATCCACAAACTTTATTCTCCTTAGCCCCAGGAACCCAGGCTTTCAACAGCAGGGCTGTTTTTCTAGTTGGCAGGATTGTGAGTCAGGTTTGCCAATGTAAAATCTCCTTCTCTAAGGGGAAGGACTTGGGCGTGGGTTCTGTGACACACATGGGGTTTCCACTACACTTGTCTTAGATGAAGCAGAATGAGAGGCCTGAGAGGAAGCCAGTCCAGGCTGGTGTTATCTGAGTGAGGTTTGGACCATGGCTGCATCCTGTCCATGTCCACCCTCAGCGTCTTTCCATTGTGACTATTAACTGAAGAGCCCAGGACATTTCTACAATGACTGTGTTACCAGAAAGGAAAACAGACTGGGGCTCATGTTACACAGTAATAATGCTAACCTGCCAGGCCCCTCTTTCAGTGTGTCAGCCTATACCTTCAGACCCTGGAAAATTGTTTTTCCTGAATTCAATTCCTGGTTCTAATGACACATTAACTCTACAGCCAGATTAAGTCTTGCTGTAAAAATGAGTAGTTTCTCACTTCCTTTCAGCTCTGTATCCTGAGCTTGCTTGATGCTAATATACCTGTACTAAGAACTCTAGCAAACCTGCCCTTATTTTCCACTTTTCTCTTTCTTTCTTTCTTTCTTTCTTTCTTTCTTTCTTTCTTTCTTTCTTTCTTTCTTTCTTTCTTTCTTTCTTTCTTTCTTTCTTTCTTTCTTTCTTTCTTTCTTTTTCTTTCTTTCTTTCTTTTTTTCTTCTTTTCGCAGTACCAGCGATCAAACTCAGATCCTACTTCCAAGGTAGGCACAATACCACTTGAGCTAAATCCCTGGCCCTTATTTTCTACTTGTAATAAACCACTATGTAAAGTATTGCTGTACTAACTGAATTCCTGTGTTAGGCATTTTCACTTACTGAGTATAAGAGAAAATACTGCAGAATTACAGGCACAAAATATACTTTATTGGACAAAGTTGAAAAAGAATGAAACATTGCCTCATCAACCTCTTTGGAAAAAAGTTCTGAGTGTGTGCTGGAAATGATACAGAAACATGGATTGATTAGCATTATGGTAAGATCTGGCTAGGACTCCATTTAGAAGCTTCCTGTTTCTTAGCATCACCATGGCAATGTGATAGCTGAGAGTCCTGTGACAAGACTGTCACACATCTATGCAACCAGCACACCAGAGTTACCACCTAGCATGATGTAGTAGTCAAAGAACCCCTTAGTTGTAGAGCAGGGTGCTGAAAAGCCAGGAATTAAGAGCATTACCAAAGCCTAAACAAGTATATTTAATCTCAGGCTTGTCAGTTAGGATTTTGTTTCTGAAGCCAAGAGAACTACGGATCAAAAATGATAGAATAAATGCCGGGCGTGGTGGCTCATGCCTGTAATCCCAGCACTCGGGAGGCAGAGACAGGAGGATTGCTGAGTTCCAGGCTTGCCTGGGCTACATAGTGAGCTCAGAGCCACCCTGAACTACAAAGTGAGACCCTGTCTCAAAAAAAAAAAATGATAGAATAAATTTGAGGCTATGGTCATATCACTCTGAATATGCCTAATCTCATGTGATCCCAGAGGCTAAGTAGCATTGAGCCCCATAACTTCTTGGATGGGAGAATAAATTTGATAGGTACCTCATTATGGCAGGAATCCATCAGCTGCATCAAATCATTATCTAATTAGCAGTGGCTTGAATAAATACTGTGTCGACTGAATCTTGGTGGTGATAAAGTTCTTGAATGGTCCTTTACATGGAACCAGTTAAGAAAACTGCCAGATGTGGCTGTTGTTGTTGCTGTTGCTGTTTGGAAACCAGTCCTGGCAAAATGGCACATGGAATTTGAAGGGTTTAGGGAGACAGCTAGGTGAATCAGCTGTTAGGTGATGAAATCATTTGGCTTGTGTGAAAACCAGTGCTAATGAAATAGTGGCACTGACTTGGGAGAAATACTGTAGGTGGCAGGAAAAAAGCCATTTCCCAAAAGAGGGCCATTGATGTCTTCTGGAAGGCTGGATGCCAGCTTCAGATGTTAAACTTCCCAAAAGTGTGTTGATAGAAATGAATGCCAAAGCCTGTATCTACAAAAAAGTTGATGCAACAACCACCCATCACCTCATCCCCGTTTTATGAACCCCGCTTGCCTCTGGTGTATCTGTTGGGGTGGGGTTGATGGTGAAAGAGTATCTCCCAAGCTAATGCACTGATTCCCACTGGCCCTGTGACTTGGGCCCTGGTGGAGTGAACAAGAAGGAAGAAAGAGATTCTCACCTTCATTGCTCCTTGCTCACGAACTTCTGGTGCCCAGAGATGTGCTGTAGATCAGGGGTTAGCAGGTTAGTCTAGGAAAGGCCAGGTAGTAGATTCTTTAAGCTCTTCAGGCCATCTGTTTTCTCTGTCACATGTTCTTCTTTATTTTGTCCCTTTTAAAATATATAACACACTTGGGCCGGAGATTTAGCTCAGTGGTTCTGGCGCCTGCCTCGCAAGCGCAAGGCCCTGAGTTCGATCCCAGTAACCACATACAATGCTGGGCATGGTGACACGCCCACCAGCAATCAATACCACATACCACAGTGCCGGGCGTGGTGGCTCACACCTGTAATCCCAGCACTCGGGAGGCAGAGGCAGGACAATTGCTGAGTTCGAGGCTTGCCTGGGCTACATAGTGAGCTCAGGACCAGCCTGAACTACAAAGTGAGACCCTGTCTCAATACCAGCTAAGAAGGGGTCTCCAGATTGGGATTGGCTTCCAAACCTACTGAGCCTGGGCACTTTTAGCATAACATCCAGGCTGGAGACTGGCAGAAATGGCCGGCACTGTGCCTTCCTGCTCAGCACAAATGCTGACAACATGGTTACTGTTGTTGCTGTGAATATTAAAATTCTTTATCTCAGAGTCAGTAGTCTCATGTCTTCTACCAACATCCACGAAGTGGGCAGGTGTCTTAATTAGCTTTCCAGTAATCATCTCAGATAATCACAGTTCATGGGGTTGGGTGGTATGGGGGGGTCATAGTGGAGAAGGAAGGCATTGTGTGGGAGCCAGATGGCCTAAAGGAAGGATCATTTCCCCACCCCAGGGACACTGGCTTCATTTATTAAATTGAATTATTTATTGGTGCATTTTATAGACAGCTCACACTTACATTCAACATTGGGGAATTTGTACCAGTATATGACGAGTTAATTCTCACTTTTACCCACCCCACAACCCCCACCCCACCCCTTATATATATATGTGCTTTCTTTTTCTTTTCAAATCATATTTATTCTTTCCTTTCATTACTTTCCCCTACCACATTTCCTTTGAATATTTCCTATTTCCCAATGGCTTCATTTTTAAGTCTCCAACTTTTCCGTTTCCTTTTGCAGAATCAGAGCTTTTTCCTTGCTGGGTAAAATAAGGGGCACTTTGGCACCCCCTAGAGGCTAGAATTTGCCAACCCCAGGGAAGGTGCCTGAAACACAAAATAAAATCTCCTTTGGTCTAAAACAAAAGGAAAGTTGATTATAATTCAGGTTTACTCAAATGGACCTGGAATTAGATATGACTGAATTATAAAGAGCATGTGTCCTTTAAAGTAGAAGAGCATATCTAATCTTAATTAAAAAGAAAAAGTGATACTGTAATACTGAATATTTAGACAGTTCTGAGTTCACAATAGGTGCAGAGAGAAAACTGGATCTAATACAGAAGAATGAAATAGTGCTAAAAGCTCCACCCACCTTCTAGATAGCTTTATGTTTGCCCCTCGATTTGCTGGTGGGATCCTCTCCAGGCTAATCTGCATGCACTGAACATTAGAAAAATGATTTACAGTTGTCCTTCAAATGGTTACAAATTAAAACAGAGGGTCTAGAAATTTATTCCTTGCAACAGGTGAAGTCAGAACTTTTGAAATAAAAACTAACCATACAACCCAGGGATTTAATGAGTCAGGCTGTTAGGGGGCCAGTTGAATTAGTGATGCAGAGCGCTGGTCCATCTGTGTCAGCTCTGTCACCTCTGTCTGTCCCATCCTCCTTTCAGCAGCCTCCCTCCAAGGGCTGCTGGGCTGGGCAGCAGGGCGCCTCCCAAAGTCTGAATGCAAAGGTAAATGTCTCACGGAGTTCTGCCTTGCCCACTATAGTGCAGAGCTGTGCCCTGTGTGCCAGGGTGAGGCTCCTGCCAACTCCACAGAGCAGTGCCGTGACACAGTGAGCTCACCACTTTTAGTGGAGTTTGTGCTTTGACAGTCAAATATTTGAGTTGTGGGTGGTTACTGGCTGGGTAAGCCAGTAACTGTGGCCTCTCAAGAAGGAGAAACAGAAAGGAGCTGAAGGTGTCATTCTGAGCGAGGGTGGGTGTGCAAACAGAAAGCCATGTCGGAAAAGAAGACGTGGAGGCACTGAGATTCTGGGTGCTTCTGAATTTTACTGATCAGCCACATTGTAGCTGGCACAGTTAGAGCAAGAGAAATTTACAGCCTTCTGCTCTTCCCTGTAGGAGGTGGTTAATAGGCTTTTGTTGATGACATAATGCTGTGTGTTTCTTATCTTTGTACCATGATCCAGTACCCCATTTTAGAACCAAATCACCCACTACCACCCATAAAAACCCATCTGCTTTAATACAAGACCCCAGTCAATTAGTTCCTACCTTTCTCCTCCTTTTAAAAGTCTTTTAAACAAAATACTCCCCAAAATGAAAACCATCTCCAGAGGTAGCCTGGTGAACCCGTGACAGAACAAGGGGAAGGACTTTAAACTTGAATCCCAGACCCACTCACACTTAAGGTTAGAGTTGAAGCTGTGGGGAAAGTGGAATGTCTTGACAGAGCTGCTTCTGATGTTCTCTTGAAATGATCATAGTAATAAAAAAAGTACTAGCAATTAAGCTGTCTTGATTATCCCTAAAACTGAAAGTAGAAAACAATATATAATTCCTAATAATGTGTTCTTCATATTCTGGGTATCCACACAAGCAGTGTTCTTAGAAGTACTTTAGAAAATATGCTCTTCTAAAATATGTGGCATTGTGTAACAAATTACCCAAAAGTTTAAAGTCTTTAAAAGAAACATTTTATTATGCCACAGTTTTGGTGATTGGGAATTTGAAAAAGGTTCACTGGGTAGCTTTTTCTTGTGATAACAACAGAGGACATCCCATAGAACTTTGCTGATTGATGGACTATTCTAGATAGTACAGTATGGTGAATATCTTGATGGGAATGACTAAAACTGGTCTCAGCTTTTTCTCTAAGAAGAACACCTATCTGTGTCATTTTCTGCATGACAGTGTCAAGAGAGATTTCCAAATGATAGGCCAGGGCTCCAAGAACAAATGTTCCAGTCAACAAAGTGGAGGTTGCATGACCTTTTATGACCTTGTCTTGGAAGTCCATGCACTACATCTGTTGTACTCCATTGGCTGAAGTAGTTACCGATCAGGATCAAGGGGAGGAGAAGCAACATAAACCTGCTCTTTGGATAGGAGAGCTTACAAGTTACGCTGCTGTGTTGTGCAGTCATGTGTGTGTGTGTGTGTGTGTGTGTGTGTTGTGCAGTCATGTGTGTGTGTGTGTGTTGTGCAGTCTTAAGAAATGCTCACAGGGCCGGGCATGGTGGCTCATGCCTGTAATCCCAGCACTTGGGAGGCAGAGGCAGGAGGATTGCTGAGTTTGAGGCTTGCCTGGGCTACATAGTGAGCTCAGAGCCAGCCTGAACTACAAAGCAAGACCCTGTCTCAAAAAAAAAAAAAAAAAAAAAAAAAAAAAAAAGCTCACAGGGACATCTCCATGACAAAAATGAGAGGAAATGTTTTTAAAATTATTGTTCCTATCGTTTGGAGTTTTATACTAGTGGCTCAAAGCCTTTTGGTTTTAAAGTCCCATTTAAAGCAAAATAAAGGTTGACATAGAGAAATCAGGTTTTTATTTTAGTAAAGCAGAACATTTAAAATAGCAGTAATTGTAACGACATATATTGATTTTTTTATATATTCTATCATTTCATAGAACAAAACTCACATCAAAATAACAGGAAGGAGGTATCCATAGAATAAAGAACCTTAAAAAGAAACTAAATAAGTATATCTTTATGAAAAAGCATGTCCTCTTCCTTGTTCTTCTCATTTAACTGTAGGCTATGGAAACTTCTCATGAACCCTGTTTCATAGACATTTGTGTATTTTGGAATCACATTTCTAGACAAAAACTCCTGAGTATGCCATTTATAAAACTTTTTTTGGGGGCCGGAGGGTTAGCTCAGTGGTTCCGGCGCTTGCCTTGCAAGTACAAGGTCCTGAGTTCAATCCCTGGTAACCACATACAATGTTGGGCGTGGAGACTCACGTCCACCAACAATCAATACTGCATACCACAGTGCCAGGCATGGTAGCTCACACCTGTAATCCCAGCCCTCAGGAGGCAGAGACAGGAGGATTGCTGAGTTCAAGGCTTGCCTGGGCTACATAGTGAGCTCAGAGCCGGCCTGAACTACAAAGTGAGACCCTGTCTCCAAAAAAAAAAAAAAAAACAACTTTCTTGGGTCATGGAAGGTTTTTATGGTCAGAATTTCATTTTTAATTTAGTCTCATCAATTGCATAACTGTGTGCACAAAGGACTGTGGTTTGAGTTAAATCCTGTCTATTAAATTCAAATTAAATTGACTTTTACTGATTACTTGAGATGTGTAGGCAATACTAGAGCTACACAGAATTTTTGAATAAGATACTGTAAGACATAGATCCTACCAGGGTTCCAACTGCAAATTAGTTATAAAGATAAGACTGGTGCCTACGAACAACTGACAGATGATATGAGTTGGAATGTGGGTGAACATATGGAGGAGTTACCATGAACAATACAGGTCTTGTGATTTCACAAAGAATGTGGGGGTGAAGTTCAAGACACAGGATTTAGATGACAAGAAAGAGGCAGGTGCTGCATACATGATTAGTTGGGTTCACAGATAATTCATGTATTCAGGGACATTGAAGCCTTGTGGGCACACACACACACACCTGTGTGTGTGTGTGTGTGTGTGTGTGTGTTTAATATATTTTTGTCTTAGGGTCTACAGGAAAACACAAAATGGATTCAGGGGCCAGAGATTTAGCTCAGTGGTTCTGGTGCCTGCCTCGCAAGCGCAAGGTCCTGAGTTTGGTCCCTGGTAACCACATACAGTGCTGGGCGTGGTGACTCAGGCCCATCAGCAATCAATACCACATACCACAGTGCCAGGCGTGGTGGCTCACGCCTGTAATCTCAGCACTCGGGAGGCAGAGACAGGAGGATTGCTAGGTTCGAGGCTTGCCTGGGCTACATAGTGAGCTCAGGACCAGGCTGAACTACAAAGTGAGACCCTGTCTCAAAAACAACAAAAAAAATGGATTCAGAATTCTTTCGTTTTGAGTCATAACATAATAATTGGTTCCAATTCTTACTTTTTTCATACTCTCAAAATGAACATTTTCCCCTTCAGATTTAAAACAAAGATAGCCAGTTCATTCTAGACATAAATTATTAATAATCATAACCAAATAGCTACTACATAGAAATGACAGTACTACAGGTCAGGCCCTGTATATTTCAGTCACCTTCCCTGACATGTGAAGCTGTACTTCGGACAGCTGAGATAGAGGAGCTCCTGTGTGATGTTTTGCCACTAATAACAACAAAAACCTTAAGTGTCCAGAAGCGCTGGCCTGAATTTGCCTCAACTTCTCCAGCAGGGATGGATTCAGAGCAATACCTGCAAGTCTGTGGCAGACTCCACATGAGTGAACTCTGTAATTCATATCACAGTATCAGAAATGGCTGGCAAATTTTCTCTAGATGTTTCACAGGAATTATTATGCTGTTTTCCTATGGGCCGTCTAACCTGGGAAACAGCAAGAAGGGTTATGGATAGCTTTTCAGGAATGGAGTCTTAGAGGACGTGTGTGAGTTTTTCCTGTCACCACTGAGCAGATGCAGTGTGACCTTGGACCTCACCCTCAGATCTGTTTCCTGGCCGTGCCAGAGCTGTCCTGACTTCAGTGGTGAGGGCCTTGGCTCCTCCAGGCCTTTTTTGTTATAAAATATCAAAAGATTTAATATAGAGAAAGATCAAATGTTATTTTCTTGTTCTGTTCCACTAAAATACCAGCTCCTCTAAAATGCTGGTAAATCTGGAAGATTAAATGCTTTGCGTGTCACTATGTTGATACAATAGAGGCTTTTTTGGTGGGGCAAAAAAGCCTTTTATTGCAGTTATTCTTAAACTTGAGATTAAAAATTTCTCAAAAGCTTGTTTTCACTCATTTTCTGGAAACAAGACATAATAGCACTGCTCTCCAAAGTAGCACACTCTCAATAGCACAGGCCCTGCTTTTATTTGCTGTCCTGAAGCTCTATTGTACTTTGGGCTGCAGTTGCAAGGCAACCGCGTGTGTGTCCACACGTGGCCTGTTCTTCCTGCTTCGCTCCTCTCCCGTGCCGCACCTGGCCCAGGTCCTTTCAGGCTGGCAGGGGCGCACCCTCTGCTTCCCAGGCTGTGGCTGCGGGTGTCTTGAGCTTCAGCTCCTGCCTGCATCTCCTCCCTGCCACCCAGCTGCCAGCCCCTATTTCTGCTTCTGCCGCTGTCCTTAGTACTGGCCTCAGGAGGCTCTTTCAGACCTCACCAGTGACTGCTTCTGGGACAAATCAAGGTCTTTCCTGAGCTCTTAATCTCTGCATACTGTCGAGTGGCCTTTCTCTTCCCTGGGAGACCTGGGCCCCTTCTCATTTCCCTGCCACTGTCTTCTCTGACATCTTTTCTGTCTTGCCTCCCAAGTGCGGCTATTCCTGGAAGAGCTGACCCTTGAGTACCATCCTCTTTCACTTATTCCTGCTGGGAAACCACTTGTTCACAGGGGTCTCAATTGCCCTGCTATTCTGTCATCTCTCAAGCAAGTTTCCTCTTTTCCTTTACCCAACTTTACTGTGGATCCTCATATTTCCTCTCATGTGGTTGTCACACACCAGCTTCCCTGAGGTGGGCATGCTTTTCCACTAATGCAGGGGCCTGCAGATTACATTCTGCAGGTCAAATCTGGCCCTTTAAGTCTTTTTGTAAATCGTATTTGTGGGGGACATAGCCAAGCTAGTTCTGTTTTTTCATTTCTTTTGGAATCTCCATACTGTTTACCCTCATGTTTGTTTCAGTCTACACCCTACAACAGCATTCTAGGGCTCCTCTTCCTCTTTGTGTTTTAGAAACTTAGCTCAAGCCCCACTTCTTTCATGCAGCGTATCCTGGTGACCTTGATCATTGTGGTACTGTCTTGCATGTTCTGCCCTGTCCACCGAGAGGCACACTGTTTGAGACATGGCTTCTTCTGCTTCTCTTTTCTTATATATTTTATGGCGACTTACCATGAACCAGAATCATCAGCGTCACTTAACTCTTTGTCATCTCACTCTGCAGTTTAAAAGAGCTGTGTGCTCTGCCATTACAGACACCTCCAGCCTTTTCCTCTTCTCCAGCGCTAGCATCCTGGGAGCTGTGATACTCACTTAGCTGGCCTTCTCTCTGGGGCCAGAACTGGGATGAGCAGAGTGAGGTGCCTGGGCGCAGACTCGAGGGAGTCCTCGCACTCAGCATTGTGCAGGTCACGCGGCACCTGAGAGAGAGTCTCCTTCCGTCCTGTGCTCCAGCTCTTCACGGCCCTCAATTTCGTGCCCTCGTCCTAATGGCTGTTCTCTCCCATCCACTTCCCTATCTTTGTGCTTCCTGTTGTTTGCATAGTGGCTCAAGTGAAATCTTCCTGGTATACATGATGCCTGGCCTTGGTTTCAGTTATTCTCATGGGAAGCTCAGCTCCTGGGATTGACTCCAACTCTTCTTCTAGGCCCCTGTCGTGCCACTGTGCCCCACTCCCTCCATATCCTATGGTCCATCCACCCATATAGTGGCTGGCCTGGCATGTCTAGTTGGTTGGCTTTGGGGTCATTCAAGCGTACTTCTGTTTGAGTATGTCTATACTGGTCCCTCACCCTTACCCTCTGGCACTGCCCTTCCACTGTGCTGCCTAGACTCTGTGAGCTAAGCAGCTTTGCTCTGCCAGGCCCTTTTGCTGTGATGTTTCTACCTCAGAGCCAACTCACCGAGGACTGAATACTGTGAAACTGAGGGCAAATTAAACCCTTCTCCTTAAAACTGTGAGTATCAGGCTTTGTGTCCCAGCAACAGGACAGCTGATTAATACAAGTCTGACCCACCAGGGGCCTCTGTGGCCCTGTGCTTTGACTCTCCCCACCCTGCTGCAGGCTGCGCAGGTGTTCTTCCCTCTTGCCACTGAGAAAGTTCTTTGTCCTGGTTCCACACCCAGAACAACTGCCATCTTTCACGTGAAGCACTTCAAGATTCTCTGGCACTAATTAAGTTGCTCCTTCCTTTCCCCTTTAAGCAAAATGCACTCATCTTAATTACAACACGTGGTTCATTCTGTGATAATTACTTTTTGCATATTATTAATCTCCCAAGAACATAAAGTTGCAGAGCCCCAGCTACATATCAGAATTGCTTGGTAAGCTTTTAAACACTGTTGTCACTGGACACAGAGCTTCTGGGTGTGGATCGGGATCTGTGTTTTGTCTTGTTTTGTTTTTAAAGGTCCATAATCAGATGATTCTAATGTACAGAGACTAAAACTACGTGATAGTGAGCTGCTGTGGGCCTCGAAAGCTGTGGAATTGGCCACACGCTAGTCCCATTTGCTGACTCAGTGCTTGGCATTAGGGAAAAGCAGGCTCAGTCGGTTCCCATGCTTCTCCCCCAAGCAGGGCTGTGGGTGGTGGAGCCGCAGAGCAGGATTGCCCCCCGGATGGCACCTACGCATGATACCCGTGAGATTCCACAAAGTGACTTTCATGTACTTGATTCCCAAGCCTTGGTTGATTTTTATTGTTCTGAATACCAAGTGGGTTGTAATTGCTGTTTTGGGGGAATCGTCAAAGTCATCTGTCCAAAAATATTTTACTCTCCTTCCCCATCCCATGGGTGCACAGCTGCTTCAGGAGGGACGTTAGAGAACAGAGTGGGCTGCATTGTCTGGGCTCCTCATCGTCTGGTTGGCTTGGTCACCAGATTCAGTGCAAGTGTCCTTGACCTCCATGAGCTGTTCTGTGCCCTGGTGGACGCACACAGGTAACAAGTAGCTGTCTTGCTTGACACAGCACTACGCGCCTGTAGAAGCAGCTCTGCCTCCACCAACGCACTTAAATGTCAGCCTCCCATACGGGAAGTCAGAGATGCGCTGTAGACCTTATCTGATATTTACAGTGCTTTCTAAGGTGAGTGGACTTGTTGTGCGTGTTTCCCAGTGCAAATTAGAACTATTTTCTCCCTCTTGCCCATAAACTTTTGGTGTCATGACTTCCTTTGATCTTATTTGATTTTGTTAAAGTCCACAGGTGCATTTGAACAAGTAACAGGCCCTATCTGTGGCCATTGAAAGTAGTAATTGGAAAAATGAAAGTGAGAAGCTAGTTTCAGGAGATTCCTCTGAACTACATATTTAAATAGCCTCAAGTTGCAAAGTAAACAAATGGGATTTTCAAAATTTGGTTATTCTTCCAAAGCTGTTTCAAGAGGTTTCATATCAGCATATGAGTTGAGGGAAGTTAGCTATTGTGGTTTCACCTTCTTCACTATTCCACACCCCTCTTCTCGAATTTCTTGTACCTCCCTCCAATCCCCTTCTCCTTTTGTACTGTCTTCTTGTCATACTGATATAAATATTAATAATTGTTGCTTTCTGAGCTACTTCATTTCACGTGTGCTGTGTTTTTAATGCCTCAAATAGCCTGTGAGATAGGTCCTATTATTAGTCCCATTGTATGAAGGAGAAAAGTGAGCACAAAGAAGTTACTTCAGTACCCAGGACCACACAGCCAGCGCCGAGAGAGTAAGAGCTCAGATCCAGGCCATCTGGTTCAGGGCCTGTATTCTTGACTCCGACCCAGAGCTCAGAGTGGTGGGAGACAGATGAATTGCATTTTGTTTTTAAAAACCAACAACAGCAACAAGAACAGTTCTTTCCCCACCTCAATTTCCATGGCTTTAATGAGTTCATTCTCAACACTTTTAGTGAAAGAATCCAACAGAATAAACATCAAAGTTGAGGCTTTTATATGTTCATTTCTAATTCAGGAATACAGAAATGAACACAGAAGTCACCCAGTCAAGACCTGGTTGGAAAGAGGGGTCAGAACAGCCCAGGTTTCCATCGAAATGAGACTCTGTCAGAGGCTTTTGGGGGACCTATTTGGGGAGGGAATGTTGCTTTTTATGAATGAAGTAGTATCTAATAATTTCTATTGAACATAATTTGGGCAGGAAAGTGTTTTTCCAGAAATGTCTGTGTTAGTCAAACAGTTACTTCTCTTTTATTTTGATTTGAGTCTTTTTGTGTTAACCTATGCCAGGTCTCTTATAAAAGGTTAGTGTGATCATTACCTCATAAAGATTATTTATCTGTGAATTCAGGATATCATCAGATATTGCTTTTCTTGAAAATTAGTTTATAAATTGCACAGTGAATCCTTCAGTAATGCATTAGACATGGGCAACCAGGGTGCTTAAAGCAATTTTTTAAAACTAATTGGCTAAAAGTTACTATGACAAAAATATTACAGATCCCTTCCTAAAAATGTCCTGTTTTGTTTAAATGATTTAAAATGGTGTGTGTGGGGGGAGGGAGGCATAACCCCTTCAGGGATTGTTACAGGAAATCAAAAGCAGCTTAGCAGAGAGACAGAAATGGAAATGTGATATTTAGCAGGGGAAATGAGGGCACTGATATGGAAAAATATAACTCCTGACCTGCTAGATGTCAGATGTGCTAAGTTCATGGTCTCATAACATCAAAGAATAAAATCACAAACTTAGGAAGTCAGGAGAATTTTCTTTGGCAGAAGAAGAGAAGAGAAGCTCCTGGGGTTCCAGGAGGAGACCCAAGTGGATGATCAGGAGTCAATTATACAGCAAAACCACAGTGTGGGTACAGCATAGGCCAGACTACAATCAACCTATAGGATTCCAAGTTTAGTTGGCTTAGGTAAGAGTGATCTCTTAGGGAAGTCAGTCACGTAGCAGGGGTACATGGAAAAACAGAGGAATTCTTAGGAAGGAAGCGGAGAATGTGTTCAGGTATTTCGTCCCTCACCTGTGTGCCTGATGCCTACCTGGACCCACTGGATCGGGTGGTGCTAATTACAATATAATCAAGATCTGCTTATCTCTAGGATCTCTTGTGGGAATTCCTGAATCCCTTCTCATGCTTAGGCCTGGTTATTTTCAGGTTTGCCTCTCACCTGTTCTGATGTCTTTATTTTTCTGTGCTGACTTCCTCAAGGACTTGGTCCCTCTCTGACTTTGTATTAATTTTTATCTAACTTAGCTGTCTATAAGAGTATGATTAAATAAAATGGGACTGGCCCTCACATTAGCAAATCCCATCAAGAGGAAGTCATGCTTGGTTTTTGATCATCTTCTCAAGACTGAGAGGCTGGGCGGCCAAGAATGCAGTCAGCGCAGCTATAGGAAGGGCAGCCTGGACATTTCAAAAGGTTGACCAAATTAGTCTTTATTTAATTTGTAAAAGAACCCACGAATCACAGCTGACATTGCTTATTACTGCTTGAAGGCAGGTCCCCAGGGGGAGGCTCACTCTTCCTAAGAATGTGGCTCCTGCTGGCCCTTCGAGAACTCCAGCTCATCCAGGGGGACTGTGCCTGTCTTGTGTCTAAAGCATTGCGTAGGCTGTGTCTTCTCCCCTCTAAACCTATAGACAGATACAATCTTTGAAGCAAGAAATGCTTTGTAGATGTTTTCTGTTTCTGTGGGAAATTTGCCAAACTAAAAGCATTTTGAGATTTAAACAAGCACACAGATCACTTGAGAATGAGCCTCAAGTGCAGACCCCCAGTCAGTAAGTCCCAGAGGGGCCTTAGAGACCACATTTCTACCTCATTGTCCTTGGTCTAAAGATCATACTTTGAAAACTGAAGATCTAAAAGACCTGATTTATAAAGTTGGTTTCTCACAACCTCAAGTTTTCCTTCTTGTAAAACATAGGGCTTTGGCTCTTGTAGTTCGGGACAGCAGCAGCAGCATGCGGTATGGTGCATAGAAGAGGAGCGTATGTGTTCGCTGGACATCTGTTCTGAATTTTCAGAGACTTTCATCATAACGCCATGAAGACAAAACAAAATGTGGACTCAACTGAGGCCAGAAGTACAGTTTTTATTCTGACAAGCCAGCATCATTACTGTATTATTATTCACCTTGTGCTGACATTGAAGGGTTTGGCTTTAAATAATCATATGATCAACAAATGAACATTATAATTGTGCTGCTCTTTTTGCAAATAAGCTAGCTGGTTGGCTTAATTCTTTCTATTGCTGAGCCAATGGAAATTACCAAGTACTGGTAGTAACCAATCACAACATGAAAGAGTATCACTATTAGATCTTAAATGTAATTTTTTATCTGCTCTACACATCCTTTTATTTCATTGCATTTTAGTTTTTAAAATTTATTTTATTGGTACATTTTATATATACATTGTAATTCTCAAGTGTAATTTTAGCCAGAGTACAAATGTGAGGATAAATACCACTTAATGTACCATTTTTTGTTATAAACCTACCAATGTGAAGGAATTCAAATTCATTTTGAAAGTGTTCTTGTTTTTCAGGTTCCCCTGAGATATTTCCTTATGCGTGAGATCTTTCCTAAGGAGCTCCCCCCTCTCCCCTTGCACTTACCAGCCTCAGGATCACTGGGCTATGTGGCCATTTGTGACTCTGAGTTAAGATGAGTTCCTGAAGCCATCCCGATGACTGGCAGAAGAATGTGGGGACCTGGAGCCCAGAGACACAGATGCACATTTCAGCACTGTCTGTCCTTGGCAGGGAACCTGTGAGGCTGTGGAAGATCATGTCCTGACTGTTTCCCTCTGGCTTCCTTTTTGATAGTCATGCAGATTATAGAGAGTTGTCAGGCATCAAAATCTAGATGTGTGCAAGGCCAGGCTGTTAGCAGGAAGGAGGGAAGTCTGGGGCTTAGAGCACAGGGGTGAGGACCTGGATTTTCTGTCTTGCCCCAGGTGCTCAGATCCACTTTCTTTAAACAGAATGAGGTTGAGGTCTAGAAGAAACTCTGAGAGAGCCTGCTCTATCTGTATCACGTGGCTCCTGGTTTGCATTTAGTGAGTGTTTGCCATGTGAGCTCATGAGAAAGAACAGTGTTAATACTGAAAATAATAACAGGAACAGTCTGGGCCTTGGAGCAGATCTTTTGTAGCTCTAGGCATTTCCTGAGGCATCAATCTTAGTTTCAGGCCAAGGGGAAGTCAAGGGGGTCCCACTGGAGGGTTCAACAGAGACTCAGTGCTGAGAAAGACCTCCAAGCTTTAGTCAGAGGAACATCATTTTGCCACCCTGATTTACCACTTTGTATCTGATGGATGAAATTGCATATTCTAAGCCTCAGTATCTTAATCAATGAAAAAGGGTTAATAACATTTTGCAGGATTGTGGTGAGGAGTACAAGAACCAAAGTGTGATACTTTCTTCAAAGAGTGTCACACATTGACAGCCACAGCAGGGACAGTTGTCCTTACCAGTGGCTGTCACAGGTAGACAGCTTGCCTCTATATTGCCCTGGCTTCCTGCACAGAGCGAGGATGGGGACCATGAGAGGTTCTGAGTTAGTGCTGCTGTCATGTCAGGCTGTTTACCTTTGGGGCAAATGGGAGCATTAGAGCATGAGTGGCAAGAAGAAGCTTTGTTCCTGGGCCAGGGCTATCAGAAAGGCTTCTAAGTCTGTAGAAGCCACAGCCACAGGCTGTGCCAGATCTGCAGAGACCTGCCTCCTGACTTGTAGGCACTTTCAAAGATGGGGGTGTGACTATGAAAACACTCAGCTACTGCTTACCCTTTTGAGGCCTGAGGGCAAACTTGAGCCTCTTACCTTGTGAAAAAGAGATACACTGTGCATGCATCTTCCTGGATCAGTCTGTCTCCTTTGTAAGTCTCTCCACCACACTGATACATTCTTTAAAGGGTCTGCTAGACATGCATCCGGTCTTGTGATTATAAGTAATCTCTACTGAGAGGGATGATCTGTGCATAGTCTCATGACACAGAGAAAATTGTTCCCTCCACACCCAGCCAAAGGTGGACCACTCACCTCTTTACAATCCCCCAGTCTAATTAGAAACAGCTGAGTTTTGTCTGATGTTACAGTCGTTCTAGCATTCACCACTTTCTCTAGCTGTGTGTACTCAGCTATCTATAAAACTCACGTCATTAGATGGGACAGTTGTGAGACCTTCTGAAGTGATTTCTTTTTGAGTCTCGTTGATTCATTAACTGTGTAATTAGCACACTAACTTGTTACCATTTAAATGTGTTATTTCCCAAACTAATCTAAAGCAATAAATAAACCAATATTTTTTTCTTCTTTCTTATTTTGATGCCATGGAGGAGCTGGAATGTGCTTAGAAAATGATGCTTGGGTGAAGTAGGGAAAAAGCAGAGTTGGGTGAAAGATGAAGTGGGAGCTTTTTTATTGCCACATCCAGATATAACGGACCTTATTGTGTTGTTTTTCTCTAGACATTGTATACCCTCTAAATCTTTTGAACTAACATTTGCCATCTTTATTGGACAGGGTTGGTAGAGGTCTGGTTTCTTAAAAGAACAAAATGGATTCAACTGTTTACTTCTGGGGATACCAAGAGGAACTAACTCCTGGTTTTCTACTTGTTTCCCCTAGAGACCAAAGCCAACCATGATAAGTTTCAAAGTTCTATCCCTCTCCCTCAGTTCCTTAAACTCCTGATTCCAATATTCTTTCCTGATGAACAAAGCTAGAGACCATTTCAAAACGGATTGTAATCACTGCCAACCCTATTTCCTCAACTTTCAAGGAAAGCCAGGGTTTTCAGGAAAGCCTGAAACAGTTGGTCTTCCAGAGACCGAGTGCCTAAACTGCAATCCAAACCCACTTATTTTATCCCAGAATACCAACACTGCAATTAAACCTCAATACTGAAGTTTTAGTTTAGAAATAAGCAACTCTACCTAATGTCTTTTGTCTGAAAAAACAAAACAAAACAAAACAACACATGTGCCCTGAGTTTACCACCAGTGCTCTAGAAAGAAAGAACCTCAGAACCTTCCAGAAGAATTTTAAGGGTCTGTCCTTGGTGATGGTCATCTGCTACAGGCAGAGATTTGAAATATTCTGGCAGACCTGCTTTGACCTGGGTGCCTATGAGTTGGTCCTCTTGTCTTGGGGCTGCACTGGACATTCTGATCAAAGGTGACCTGACCATGTGTCAAACTCCAAGTTACCTATTCAAAGAGATCTCTCATTCCTGGCCACTGTATATCCATCTCCACAAGGCTGATATGACACGTGACCATTGTGCCTTCTCCATGAGTTGGTAAAGGAAATGACTCCCATCAGTCCTTGCAACTGCCTGTAGCAGCTTGTGATAGCTGGCAGAATTTACTTTCCTACTTGAAAGTTGACTAATGTATCCTGGGAGACATGTTTTTTGAGGTAGTTTTCCCTTTGGAAAATGCTGGAACATATTTTGTGCCTTGTTCATTTGCTGTGATTTGTGTTATTGACTTCCTATCTCTGACGTGTCTTTTTGTTTTCTGTGTGTTGCAGGCAGCATAGTGTACCTCGGGATGATGGTGGGGGCGTTCTTCTGGGGAGGACTGGCAGACAAAGTGGGAAGGAAACAGTCTCTTCTGATTTGCATGTCTGTCAACGGATTCTTTGCCTTCCTTTCTTCATTTGTCCAAGGTTATGGCTTCTTTCTCTTCTGTCGCTTACTTTCTGGATTCGGGTAAGGTTTTCTCCTTCATATTTTACAGTAATGTGTTTATTCATAATTGTTCATGTGGTTCTCCCTAGAGAACTTCATTACCAAGAAATTATCTGTTTATGGTACTGGAGGTTTAGCCCAATCCTGAGTTACATTTCACCCTGAGCTATATTCAAATCTTTTCTATCCTTTAAATTTTTTTTTTTAAATTTTAAGGTTCAATAAGTTGCTAAATTGCCCAAATTGGTTCAAACTTGCCATCCTCCTGTCTCAGTCTCCAGAGTGCTGGGAGTATAGGCATATGCCAATAAATCCAGCTGAAAAATTATCTCTTAATACATTCCCTCTTCTGTTTTGGTGGCGTCCTCACAAGCCACAGTGCTAGTTCTTAGAAATGTAATTATCAACCTTTTGAATCTGGAATAGAAGTAAAACATGCATATGTTCCCAAGGTCAGATGAGGAAACTGGTATTAGTTTAAATGGAATGCTATTACCATACCAGAGAACATTTATACATGTGTTTCTTTTAAAATTTTAATTTAAGAAAAATGTAGCTCTACTGTTTTATGAAATAAAAATCTCAAACATATAGAGATACTATTAAATTCAGGGGTGGAGTATCTCAAGTAACTGTGGGTTTCTTGGTCTGTGTTACTTAAATGCATGAAAAGAATTATGAGATATGAAGCCTGCTTCTTGAAACATGTTATTTCTGTCAGTTCTGTTGAATGAATAGGAGTTGTGCTATTCACCAGCCCCAGTGGCAGAGGACAACCAGCTGTTCATTCATCTCCTCCAAAAAGTTTGAAGCTCCACTCTAAGTAAACTTAATGACTTGATGAGGACAGTAGGAGAAACTTGGTTTTAGTTTAAAAATATATATAGAAATACAAAATTTCTAATTCATGCTTGGGAATTTAAAAATATTATTTTCAAAGTAATAATGGAAATTGTAATTTTTTTAGAATGTAAAATTTAGAGACAGAGATAGAGCTGGATTATGAATATGAGAATTTACCAGTTGTGGCTGTTGATGATACCAACACAATACAGTGTGGTAAGAAAAGGTCAGGGAGCCCTGGCATATCTTTCATACTTAATGTACAATCCTGCTTCCTACAGCTCTGCATATTTTAAACTGCACTAATAGACAAACATTTGACTAAATTGTACATATATAGGGATGGTTCCTTAGAGGGTTCCTTGGAGGCTTCCCACCAACCAAGGTGGAGAGAGTTTAAAAAGGTGTTAAAAAATCTTTCCTTAAGAGGAAAAAATGATCACAATCTGGGCCAGAGATTTAGCTTAGTGGTTCCAGTGCCTGCCTGGCAAGTGCACAATCCCTGGTTCAATCCCTGGTAACCACATACAACAATACCAGGCAGGGTGACTCACACCCACCAACAATCAGTATCACATACCACAGTGCCAGGTGTGGTGGTTCACGCCTGTCATCCCAGCACTCGGGAGTCAGAGACGGGAGGACTGCTGAGTTGGAGGCTCGTCTGGGCTACATAGTGAGCTCAGGGCCAACCTGAACTAAAAAGCAGGACTCTGTCTCAAAAAAAAAAAAAATCAGAATTAGTAATTTCCTTTGTAATGAGGGAATCTTGTCCTCAAAGAGGACAATTTGGGTGATATTGGCCACCTGGATGGCTGACATGGTGAGTG
This sequence comes from Thryonomys swinderianus, assembly GCA_004025085.1. NCBI lineage: Eukaryota > Metazoa > Chordata > Mammalia > Rodentia > Thryonomyidae > Thryonomys > Thryonomys swinderianus. The sequence continues at coordinate 40,518 of PVIC010001221.1, forward strand.
TCTTGATTACTTTTCTGCCATTGCTGAGACAAAATACCCACCAGCCAAAATTAAAGGGAAAAAAAGCTTGTTTAGATCAGTTTGCAGTTGTTTTAGTCCTGGCTGCAAGACTGCAAGATGGCATGATGTGGCAGATAGGCATTACATAAGACAAACAGTGCATGGTGGGCAGAAGGTACCAAAGCAAGTAAGCAAGGGAGAAGAAAAGACTTTTTCTGTCTCTTATATTGTATCCAGGCTGCCAGAATTAGAGCAGTGCCAAACCAATCAGTGGACTGATTTAATAATCATCCACCCTTCATTTTAGTGCCCTTAATCGTAACATTGCACCACAAATCAGTCACACACTCTAGATTCAGCCACCTATAGAAAAGTCCCACCTACGACTACATAAGGCCTTGAGGGGACATCTAGACACAAGCCATAACAGTGAGTAATTTTAGATCATGAATAAATGGGCAGATCCTAGTCTAGAAGGAATGGAGCTACCTAAGGAAAAACAAGTAGTTTTTAGGGTTATTTGTGAAAAGATCTTCTCAGGGAGTGGGTCAATGGACAACACATTCTTGTCACCTTTCACTGTCTGTGTAATACCACCAGCCTGTCAGAAGAAGACTAACAACCCAGGAGCTGAACCTCAGGTCCTTTCAGCTCTAAGAAATTTCAGTGATATCCATAGACCCAGAAGTACCTGACTGGTCAAAGTGTTATGGCAATTTTAATTGCTGATTTGTATTGTCAACTCAATTGACAATAGAGAAAAGGGGCCATTATGATAGCTACAAAACACTCCAAACCAGTGGCTTCGCAGAAGCTAATTTAGGGACAGTATAGAAGCAGAGACTACTGGGGAGTATTTGTATCATCCTTATCCCTACCACAGACAAATTATCCTTCAACCAGCAGGTCAGGGAAGCTGAGCTCAAATTAGTATACTTCACCGGCAAAGCATGGACTAGGTGTTCCTGACACAGGTAGGTACTGTGAATTGTGGTACCAGAGGATGTACAGCACTGTACCAAATTTGTCCAGTTGGCACAGGACTGGAAATCAAGACATCCAAGCATCCCCCGCCCCTGCCTTTTACTGTGGGACCTCAGAGTCCCTCAGGCTTTCCAGGCTGATATCTTGTATGAAAGAGAGATCATATTCCTACCTTGATAATGTGCTGGAAGTGGATGGCTGAGGAGAAAATGAGGAATCATGTTTAACATTCACCTGTGGTTCGCCATTTCCTGTTCCCCCCTTTCTTCTCCTCCCTTTCATGTAGCTGGGCCTCAGTGGGACAGCAGGAGGCCTGAAGATAGGGCTCTCTTTCTAGCTGTGAAGTCTGAGTCTTGCCCATGAGGGAAACAGAAAGGACTAGTTGTGGATAAAGATTTTGAGAGAGAGCCCAGCAAGTAACATCGAGCCCTGCTGCCCTGCAGAAGAGTGGTTTCCCAGGCAGGACCAGGACTGAGTGGGGATAAAATAAGCGTAATCATCTGAGCCCACATGGCAAAACATCTACAGAGTTTCTTGGGACCCAACAGCTCGGGGTGGTGGGTTAAGAAATTAAATTAAGGAAAAGGAAAACAGAGATCTATGTTAGCCAGGGCTCTCCAGACGCACAAAACCAACAGGATTGATACATGTTTGGACAGACAGACACGGGCCAATGAGTGGGCATTCGTTAAGGGAGGTTGTGAATCCTGGAACAGACGGTCTGCAAGCTGGAGACCAAGGATATGCATAGCGGTCCAGAAGCCTCAGAATCAGGAAAGCTCAGGATGACATGCTGAGAACAGGCTGAGAACCTGGGAGATGGGGCAATGGAGGAGCAAGTCCTGCTTTCAAAAACTACACAGTCTAAAGCCCTGACATTTATGGACAGGAGAAGAAGGCCGTCCCAGTTCGAGAGAGGCTGGTGGCTTCTTCCTTTTCCTCTAGCTTTTCCCATGTCCCCAGGCTTTTGGATGGTGCCCTCCCCCATTAAGGTAGGTCTTCTCCACTCAGTCATGAACTCACACATCAGTCACCCTCCCAGACACACTAGAAAATAATGCTCCCCTGCTATCTAGGTTCCCCTAGTCAAGTCAGTACCCCTAATCAAGTATTTATTTAGCACCCTGTCCCTGAGTTTCTGGGAAGTCTTTCCACTTTCAGTTCCATTCCAATACACTACAAAAGCATCTCAGCTCCTGCTCTACCCCCTGAAACCTGCCGGCCCTTCCAGGGCTGTGGTTGAGCCTTGCTGTTGTTCTGCCAGTGGAGAGAAGGCACCAGATTGAGAGGCTCACAAGGGAGGAGAAAACAATGACAGCATTGTGGATGAGAAAGCGATTTCCATTAAAAGCCCTTCTTGTTTTTAAAGGCAGAGAGTGTTTCAATCCTTTATTCCCATTACTTACAAAATTGGATTGAATCCAGTTCTTTCACACAAAGCTACATCCTTGGTCCCTTTTATAACCATTATGTTTTGAATTCTGAGACAGAATTTCACTAAGTCACCAAGTTGCCCAGGCTGGATTTGAACTTGCTGTCCTCCTGCTTCGGCCTCCCAGAATGCCAGGATTGTAGACATGTGCCATCACAACCCACCATGCAGTAGCAGTTTGATATATTCCCTTGTTGTTTAGATATTCTTTGTTAAAACAAATCAGAGAATTAAAATTCTCATGCTGGAGACCTTATATAAAAGATCACTTTATATCTACATAGTTAAGCAGCTCCCTCCACTCACATCTGGTCAGGCTTTTAAATTGTGAAAATGCAATGGTAAAGGAAATAAAGTTCCATAGTTTGGGGATGTTTCAGTGGTGGGTCTCCGGTGCGCAGACCCTCCAAGAGCTGTTTCTCCCAGGAGCCCAGGTGTCTGCCCAGCTCTTTGAGGTTCTACTCTCAAGCCCTTTTCCTGACCACCTCCAAGAGGGGTTCCCTGGAGAGCTCACAGGGGCTCCAGTACAGCTCTATTTTGTATTCTTTCCAGTACTTATTGCCCATGCCTGAAAATCTACCCCTCCTTCCTTCTTTATTTCCTTCTTGTCTTTCTTACTGCCCTCCTCCCTTTCTTTAGCCTTCTCCTCCCTCCTCTACCTCAGTGGTTAAGATTCTGTCTTGTTCTAATACTCTGCTTTCAGTATTGAGGATTTTTGATTTCAGAGTCTCAACAGCTTATTTTCGAGTCCCTCGTATAAAATGCCGAGGTAACCTACACACATCCTCTGATATACTTTATTTTTATCAGAGTCATAAAGGGATTTATTAGGCAGAATTTTAAAAGTATGCACTCAGAAGAGAATGAGAGGCATGTTACAGTCTAGAACTAAGAATATTTATGGTTTTCTTGACAGTGAAAATGTGTGGAATTGTGAATCTGTAGAAAGTTAAGGCTTAGTTTACTGTAGGAGAAAAGCATAGGCACTCACAAGGAGAAAGAGAAGGGCTCATCTTCCAGGTGAAAGGGCAGTGTGTGTGTCTTCCTGTAGCCTGGATGATTTATAGCACCGTATACATTGTAAGCACCATGTCTGTAGTTGTTACACCAAACTGTTGAGGGAGGGATGACAATGGAAAAGTCTGCATGCTCATTACTGATGTTGCTCTCCCAGAATATGGTGCATCCCATGTTGGCCAAGTCAGCAGATGCGGACCCCACAGATAGGAAGGTGGCTGTGGGTCTGCTGTGGAGGATGTGAGGCACAGCAGGGGCAGAACAGTGTGAAGCTGGTGCACCAGAAATGAGGTGGGAAGCCTACTGAATTCTCACTTGATTGCACAAGCAGAAAAGTTCCCATCAAGTGGACAAAGCCTAATTTGAGTCCTAAATACAAGTCCTGGGTCTCAGTCTTCAGGCTGCAGCCACTTTACAGACCTGAGACACCAGGTCCCCAGGAGGAAGGACACCCTACACTCCCAAGAATGTACTGTGCTCCTATTTCTATTTCTCACACTTTTTTTTTTTTTGGTGATATATGGGGATCGAACTCCAGCCCTTCTGCTTCCAAGACAGGCACAGTACCACTTGAGCTAAATCTCCAGCCCTGTTTCTCATAGTCTTACACAAAGGCTATGGTTATCTTTAACCAGCGTGCTTGGGAGGGAAACAAAATGGGGTTCTCAGAGCTTTCTTCCCAGATCTTGGTTGTGAATAGAACCTAATCCCAAGACCTAAAATGTCCTGATGGTCCCCAGGCAGAGGAGTGGCTTTGGGAAGTGAGATGATCAGTGAGGCTGTGGCTCAGGGCCTTTTCACAGTGGTCCAGCGGTCACTGACACTGCCCTTTGCTCACTACCGCACTCCAGAATGCATTATCGGGACAGACCTACCCTCAGTGGGCAGAGCCCCAACTTGGCCAGGCCCATTCACAAGGAAGTGTAAAACCCAAAGAGAAGTCCTATGTCACTAAACCTAAGCCTAAGCTTCATTTGGCAGAATTGGAACCAGGAGTGACTCAGCTAAGAGTTTAAGTTCCAGTTAAGTCTCTTTAACTCGAAACTCTGAAAATAAGTGAAGTGTCAATTCTGAATCCATATTCTCTGTGATTTAAAATATTCACACAAAGAAAGAGTTTCCCTCTTAGGGTGACAGTGCTCTGTGGGAATGAGGGAGAAGTCATTACCAGTTACTCAGCATGTCTTTCACTTTCCTAAATGAAACTTGCACCAAGGAACAGGCCTGTTTCTCTGCTCTTCTGTTACAGATAATTAACAAGATGGGAAGTAGACTTGGCACCATTGATTCATTTCATTTGCCCTAGAATTAAATTATTTGTTTCCAGTCACTGTTAATAAGGGGAATGATAATGTCAGCAATGTCAAGGTTGGAAGGTTCCACTAAGGGCCAGCATTGCTAAGCATGAAGGTCAGGAGAAAAATATAACAGCAGCAGGAGTGAAAATGAAATTTTAGGGCACCTGTGGATTGTAAGAAAAAAAAAAATACACATTTCTGCCTCCGTGGCGGAGCCTAACAAATACATGCATTACATAGCTCTTTGTGGTATCTTCTCATGAACTGCTTTACTTTTGGTAAGAATACTTTGGCTTTGCAGAAATGGTCACCATTAAGAAGAATTCTTCAGCATGCTTACTGTATAGAATCCCATATGTTTCCATGGCTATTTTTTAATAAATAAGCATGTGAAACTATTCTGCATGCTTTTTTAAATTAGAAAACTGAAGCACAGATAGGTTATTATTTCAAAATAGTCAACAGTGCCTCCTCCAAACTCTTCTGATTGTTATTTTGATTCTGAACTTTTCCATGCAAAGGGGTTCTTTCTCTTAAGATATGTTTTACTTGGGCTGGAGATTTAGCTCAGTGGTTCTGGCACCTGCCTAGCAAGCACAAGGTCCCTGGTTCAATCCCTGGTAACCATATACAACAATACTGGACAGTAATCAGTACCATATACCACAATGCTGAGCGTGGTGGTTCACGCCTATGATCCCAGCACTCGGGAGGCAGAGACAGGAGGATTGCCACAAGTTCAAGGATACCCTGGGCTTCATAGTGAGTTCAGAGGCAGCTGGAACTACAAAACAAGACCCTGTCTCAAAACAACTAAATAGTAATAATAATGATGATTTTTAATCATATCTCTGTGAAATTTGTAATAAAATTTGGCAACATCTATACATTAATCAGATTTAACATAGTTCTTTCAACTTTGTAAGATAAAAACAATAATTGGGTTTTTCCCAAGATTAATTTTATTAGTAATAGTGCTTTGTGTATACTAAAATTAGTCTCACTTGACATTTTGCTTTATTTTAATGTCTCTTCTAGAAAATTTAAAAGTGTCTATGTGGCTCACGTTATATTTCTACAGAAAGCACTCTCCAACACAAAGATTGACTTTTTTGTTTGTTTTTTGACACAGGCTCTTGCTTTGTAGTTCAGGCTGGTCCTGAGCTTACTGTGTAGCCTAGGCAAGCCTGGAACTTAACAATCCTCCTGCCTCTGCTTCCTGAGTGCTGGGATTATAGGCATGAGCCACCATGCCTGGCATAAGGTTTACCTTTTGACTCTTAGTATTTCCCATTCTACCTTTCCACAGAGGTACTGTTGATCTTAAGGGAGAAGGGATAGAGCAGAAGGTTTTCCATACTGGCAATATAAAATTGTGGCGTATTTGTTACATGCCCTCTTCAGAATCCACTCTGTGAGCCCCTGGGGCAGGAAGCTGTGTTCTTCAAGCCTCACCCCAGCAGGTGGGCAGGAGCCCAGTGCAGTTTAGCTGGACCGGGGTGTGGACAGAGGGTGGATGGGTAGGTAGAAGATGAGTGGGACAGTGGATATGAAGAGGACACAGCAAGTGGCCAGATATGGCTGCATGCTTCTATTGTTTTTTGTAGGTCATAGGTCATGATCATTCATGCCATCTTCATCCATGACACCGTTGAGGGGAATTTACTCTTCCTACTCTCTCCATAGCGAGGTTAGCTTTTTACTTTTTTCCAAGATAGTATTAGAATCCTGATCTGTGATGATACCATTTCCTCCAGGAGCACCAGGTCTGTTGCCTTGGATATGTAGATGTCCACAGATTTTGGGGCCCTCGGGGGCCAGTCTGACTTCAAACATGGTTTACGAGAGTTGAGTCATCATTTTCTTAGCAGTGCAGTTTTTGCCCAAATTATATTTAAAGATCAATATATTTAAGTAAATCTAAAAATTTCCTACCAACTGTTCTATCCATAGTTTACATAATATTGAGGAAAGAGCAGCTTGCTATATCAAGGGATAAAATTTTTTAAACTGTGGCTTCTGAGACTAGAGGAATAAATCTACCCAAAACATATGTCCTCTGGCACTGCCTTTGGGTAGAGATTTCTGTCCTTGATTTAATGATGAGTTCAGATTTCCACTAAGTGTGCTCCTCATTATTTCTTTCTTGATTACCCATAACAAACACATGGCCTGAATCAATATAGCACCTTATTTTCTGTGGTAGCCTGGCCTCTTCGATGACTATGCGGTCTGTGTGCTTTCATCCACACCTTGGAACAAACCTTCCAGGGTCTGTGATCTTCACTGCCTTTTGTAACATGGAATTGCTGAAAGATCCATCTTTAGAGCTGCTGCTTTGATTTTTTTAATTTCTGGATGCAATTTCAAACTATGAATTGATTCTGAACTACTATGTAATTCAGAAAAGCCTGGCTGTTCAATGTCTTCCCTCCTTTTTGTGATTCTGAGTACTGATTAAAAGGATATTTCTATGCAAGTTATTTGTGCTTGTGATCCCTACCCATAGAGTAGGCCATTCACTATTCTTTGTACAATCCCTGTATAATTATCTTAATAAAAAGCTGCTAGAGTTGGCAGTCAGTGAACTTTGTCCTCTGCTTCTTAGCAGTATGGGACATGGGACTTTACAGTGATTAATCCAGCTTCCTCCTTATATATCTGCCTAATGACTCACTTCCCAATAGAAATGAAAAATGCAAGGTGGAGGTAAAGAATTGTTTGATAGTCTGATGGTGAAAACAGTGAGAATGGAATTCTTTTATGTTATATGCATGCTTGCCAGACAACTAAAGAACAGAATTACTTAGTGGAATTATTCCTTAGAGCAAAAAGTCACAAGACATTCCATAATTTCTCCCCTAAAATTATGTCATACTTCAAACCATTTAAAATACAATTATTCTTTTTTACCTATAACCTCCATTTTCACTGGAGAACCCTGAATCTCTTTTTGCCTGCACAACCACTGTTAGTCAACTTTCCATTACTATTACAAAATACTTGAGATAATCAACTTAAAAGGAGGGAAGGTTTACTTTGGCCTACAGTTTTGGAGGTTTCAGACCATGGCAGATTGCCTTGTTCCTTTTGGGCCTGTGGCAAGGCAGCACATCTGGTGGGGATCACATGACAGAGCAAGGTACTCACCTCATGGTGGGCAGGAAAAGACAGGAGGGGACAGGGCCCTAATGTCCCCTTCAAAAATACTCTCAGTGACTACAGAACATGCCAGTGGGCTATGCCTCTTAAAGCTTCCACATAGCACCACAAGCTGGGAACCAGTCTTTTCACATGGGGGCTCCTATGGGACACTGATGCAAGCCAGAGCAACCAGCGTGAGTCACAGGGTAAGATACAGGGGCAGACATCACCCTCCCTGGGCTGCCACCTGAGCTGGAGTGGGGTGAGGTGCAGCTGTGAGACTTGCATGGATTGGGACAGTCAGGCCCTCCAGTATCTCTGTGCGGTATTCGGTGCCCCCATCACTTGCCGTTCAGACCTAATTTAACTTACATGCCTTGTGTTACTCAGCACAAGACATTCTGTCAGGGAAGCTGTGCGTTCTTCACCTGAAATAATATCCCACTCATAAATTTGCCTTAGACTTTTAGGAAATTAAATGTGCTTCATGTTATTTGCCAGACACCTAGATTGAGCCACACCCAGACCTACTGAGGTAGAGAGTGTGTGTGTATGTGTGTGTATTTTCATGTTCATTAGAGGGAAGTCTCAGTTATTATAGGATTGTTTTAATACAACAATTTTAGACTCTTGCTATTTCTATAATGTAGTGAAATCCTATGATTAATATTACTTAAAAAACTCAATATTACTTGCATTAAAATTACTGCTATAGGGCCAGAGGATTAGCTCAGTGGTTCCGGCACCTGCCTCACAAGCACAAGGTCCTGAGTTCGATCCCAGTAACCACATACAATGCTGGGCGTGGAGACTCATGCCCACCAGCAATCAATACCACATACCACAGTGCTGGGCGTGGTGGCTCATGCCTGTAATCCCAGCACTCGGAAGGCAGAGACAGGAGGATTGCTGAGTTCAAGGCTTGCCTGTACTACATAGTGAGCTCAGAGCCAGCCTGAACTACAAAGCAAGACCCTGTCTCAAAAAAAAAAAAAAAAAATTATCTGCTATAACTGTGAAAGCTACATATCAGCATTCTGCTTCATTTATGTAAATTCAATTACTTTAAATCTGGATAATCTTCCTATACAGAGTGTCAATTTCTATAATTATTCCTTCTGTGCCTTCTATTATCAAGGGTAATTAAGATTTGACAATTTTTGACAGCTAATAAAATAGCCTTAATATCTGACACTGAGCAAAATTCATTATAAAACACTGATCCAATCACTACGCTTATGTAAACATTCATCAAAAATGAACTTGGAAAAAAAAGGAGCTTGAGTAAATTTTAGCAGTAGCTATCATTATGTAATAAACAGTAAGCTTTCCTTGTTAACTGAATTTAAGGATTATCACCCACCAGGTAATGTAAAAATAACTACTTCATATCTTGTATTAAGGATTTTAAAAATATGAATCTAATTATATTTTCCACATTAAAGTCTCCATTCATTGCAATAGTTTCTCAATCTCAGCACTATTGATACTGGAGCTGGCTGGTTCTTTTCTGTGTGTGAAGTTATTCTAGTCACTAGGTTGTTCAGCATCTTCCCAGAACTCCACCTACTTGATGCCAGTAAGCAATATCCCCTAATTTTTTTTTTTTTTTTTCCTGAGACAGGGTCTCGCTTTGTAGTTCAGGCTGGCCCTGAGCTCACTATGTAGCCCAGGCAAGCCTCAAACTCAGCAATCCTCCTGCCTCTGTCTCCCCAGTGCTAGCACTACAGGCGTGAGCCACTACACCCAGCATTGTGGGGTGTGGTACTGTTTGCTGGTGGGTGTGAATCACCATACCCAATATCATATCATTGTACATGGTTACTGGAATCGAACCAAGGACTTTGCGCTTGCTAGGCAGGCAGCAGAACCACTGAGCTAAATCTCCGGCCCAATATCCCCTACATTTTGACAACTAAAACTGTCTGGACATGGCCAGATATCTGAGTTAGGCGGGTGTGTGCACATGTGTGCACAGTCAGCCCCTGCCTTAAGAATTATTTATACATGAGAATTTGACAATTTCCATTTACATATTTTATATCTCTTTATATACCCTCAGATATTAATGCAATTAACATCAACCTGACAGGTAATAGTAATAAGATGTATTAGCCCCCCCACATGAAGGCATGAGGTAGAATAGGAATGAGAAGTGTTTTCTAATTTGTAGGCTTTGTGGCAATGTTTTCCTTTTCCAACATTTTGTAGGAGCCCAACTGTATTATAAGACAAAAGAGGTTCTACATTCTCTTTTGTCAGTGATAATTACAGCTACCGTGGTATTGTTTAGAAGGCACACAGGTACCCCACAGATCTCCCACTGTCTTCTGACTGGTTCCCGGTGAAGTTGCTCTATGACAAGGAGCACCCGGTTAGCAAGGGGTGATTGCAGCAGCTAAGCCGCGGAGAAGCTCAGCAACTCTTAGGAGGCTATTTTGGTATTACAACTTCCACCTCAACAGCTTCAACTTCTTCTCTGGGCATATTGACCCCAAACGTACAGTGTGTGTTTCCATTCATTGAGATGATTAAATGTTAGAACAGATATCTTAGGAAACTTGGTGTGCCGGCTGCAACACTGGAGAGTATGAAATTCAGTTTTTTGCTGCATTTCCACTGAGCCAGGCAATGAGGATTCAAAGAGAAGCATGCCAGTCAGCTACCAAGAGAGTGCGAATCATTAGAAACAGTTAGCATCACTGCACTAGAAATGTTTTCTTTTCTTATGAGATGCCATCAGAAGATGAAAACTGACAAGCCCACAATGTAACTGTTTGGACTATTCTGAAGATATATGAGCATAAAGACTTTTGCAAAGAATGGAAAAAGGATCCTCACTGTTTTTTCAGATTTTCTTATCCCTTGTTGTTAGAGTCCCTTGGGGTCTGCTATACAGAGGGAGAGACATCCATGCCTAAAAAACAAGCATTGAGCCGGTGTGGTGGCTCACGCCTGTAATCGCAGCACTCGGGAGGCAGAGACAGGAGGATTGCTGAGTTCGAGGCTTGCCTGGGCTATGTAGTGAGCTCAGGGCTGGCCTGAACTACAAAGCGAGACCTTGTCTCAAAAAAGAAAAAAATAAAACAAGCATTGAATCAAACCCAACTGGGTTGCCTACAAGCTCTGAATAGTACATGTTCTCCTCCACTTTAATGTGTTGAAAACTAACAAGCAAGTCTGTGGGCTTCTACTTGAAATTTCAGCCATGATGGAATATGTTCATCTCAATTAAGAGGCGCCTGGCATGTCTGGCCATGCAGCTGTGCCTTCACGGAGTGTGAGTTGTGATTGTTACATACAGAACATCTAAGATCCCAATGTATTGTTAATTAGGTTATGAAAAGTCATTAAAAATCAGAACTCTTTTTGTCCCACACTAGGGACCGGAATAGGACTTATGACACATAAATGGATTCTTAATGTCACATGAAAGAAGGAGTGCCATGTAGTGATTTGTGATGTACACATTTTCTTTCCTACTAAAATGGGGTATTGAAATGCAACACAGTGTACACTACAAATATGTTTATAGTGCAAACACAAGTTTCATGAAATGAACTTTTCTTACCTTGTCTTTCTTACTGATGTGGTACTGTTTTCACATCTAATTTTGGGGATGCTGTTCACAGGTTTCAAATTATTTTTACAACCCATAGATTGAATAAGACTGGCCTAACTAACCTGCCTATATCCACTGGTGAATAACTACAGTGTCACTCCAACAGGTACATGCATGAATGTGCCATATTTTAACCCACAAGTTAATGCAAAATATTATCAATCTTGGGGTTCATGCAGTACATACATTTTCAGCAGAAAGTGGCCTTTGATAAAATACATTTGCTAGAGTCAGCACCAGTACTTCATCATATCAAAGGCGCTAAGTAAATCAGTTATAATTTTTAATCAGTTCAGTGGACAACACATTTTACCCCTTGATGTCAAATTTGTTTGAAATACCAGTAACAATTTATCTTACAGAAATCTGACCATACATGAAGCTGTACATAACTATGTCACTTCGAGATATGATCAAAAAGAAAGTGAATGTTTACATTTTTAAAAGTTATTACAGTAAAAGGTATACTAGTATTAACCCCCCTCTAAATACTCCCCTTCACTTCGAACATACTTGACCTGCCACTTTCTGAAGCAGTCTGGAGTCCTCTTCCCTGAGGGACATTAGTTGCACTGTTGTGCTGTCTCAGTGGCCTGAACTGATTTAAAATGTTTGCTTCTCATGGTCATTTCGGCTTCGGAGAAGAGCCAGAAGTCATGTCGTGCCAGGTCTGGGGAATGGGGTGGGTGAGGACACACCGGTGTTTTTATGAGTCTGCCTTTCCACTGGACGGCGCTTGGCCCCCAGCATTCACTGTATTTTTTATTATACCCCATAAAGGCTTCACAGCAGAGAACTTCTAGAACTTGGAAAAGTGGCAGGAGTGATGGGACAAGTGTTTTTGAAGTGAGGGGAAATATTCTGAGGAGCATTCATGGCAATGTTTTTACTGTGAGAAATTTTTTAAAATTTAAACATTCACCATTTTTTACCACATCTGATATGTCGCTAAGTGTTGTCTCTACACCCTGCGGTGTGGCTTTTCAGAATTCATATTGTTAGGAATAGCAATAAGTAATATTTGTCCATACTGCCTTTCTAAGGCATTGGTTCCTAAAATTGAGGATCACAATCTATTTGAAATTTTGATGAAATCTGTGGCCCAACTGCATACGTAGAGAAAATCCTGACGCCATTCACCCCCGCTTGAGGGTTTTGCCACCTCTGGAGATTCTCCGCTGACCCTGCAACTCCAGACTCTAGATCAGTGGGACAGCCACGATCACTGCCCCTTCTGGAAGGAGGCACCGTATCCTACTCCACTGTGCATAAAGGGCAGCTCCTTGTTGGACTCTGCGGTTCCCTTCCACTTCCACGCACACATCAGTGGTGTCTACTGGATCGGGACCACAGTGGGGAGGAAGTGGCCCTTTTGGGCCTGTGCCTGTGAGCACTTCACACAATTGGCTGCAAGACTGGCTGCTGCAGTGTCACAGGAAGGGAGTGCAGATGGCAGGGAAGCCCGTAGACCTTTCCAGAGTTCTCATCCCATGGGCAGGACATATCACAGTGTCTTTTCTAAACAAGAGTTAATTAAAATATTCACTGGCTTACACTAAATTGTCACATCCAATAATACTGGGCAGATCATGCAGGACTCCCAAGCTAAGCTCTGAGCCACGTGATCAGAGCACTACTGGCCCCTTTTGCCCACAGCCTAATGGCAGGTCTGAGGTTTTGCGAGGTAATGAACCTATATCAGGTGTGAATGCTGTAATATTAAAATGATACACATTTCTCAACATGTTGGTGTAGGGAGAGAGGATGTGTTGTTAGAGGTACTGTGGCATAGCATCTCACGTTAGCTGTCCAGCTCCCAGGCTCACGCATTCTCTGTGCCTCTCGTAGGATCGGGGGAGCCATTCCCACTGTGTTCTCTTACTTTGCCGAAGTCCTGGCCCGGGAGAAGCGGGGTGAGCATCTCAGCTGGCTCTGCATGTTCTGGATGATCGGCGGCATCTACGCCTCTGCCATGGCCTGGGCCATCATCCCGCACTACGGTAAGGGGCTGGCCTTGCACCACCCGCCGGGAGGGCTTCCCTTCCGCTTCGCTTCCATCCCAGACACTACCCTCTGTCTAAGTGCGGGTTGGGCCGACACTGTCGTCATTGTGTTTCTTCTGCCTCTCACATTTTCTTACTGTGCACTGATCCATCTAAAGTAGACGGTGTCTGTGGTCCTCTAGGTGGGGAAGTATGACAAGGAAAGCATTTTCCTCTCCCAACTCTCACAGCACCTCTGGTCAACCAAATTGTGGGGGTGTTTTTACCCACCACCCAGGTGAAGATACACAGAGCAAGATGAGGGGCTCCAGGCCCCTCCAGGCTCACCATGCCCCTCGCTTGGGTCCTTTGGCAACCTGGAGCTTTCCAGGAATTCTCATAGGGGTGCCTCCGTCCAAGTCATGTGAACTCTCCCCTGACTAGAGGATGGAGGTGGTACTCCAGGCCTGAGCCTCACATCCTGGCTCATCTTTCTGTAACCAGGCCCCACCCTAGGAGCCCAGCAAAGAGTGTTTCAAAGGAACAGAGGCACTGTCACCTGGAAATCTCCAAGGGATTAGAGTTCTGTGTTAGGCACAGAGGGTATAGACCAAAATACTCACTTATTACAAAGCACAGTATTGTAATGTAGTACAGGAGGTGATTTGTTCTACAACAGAAGAAAAATCAAGAGTTTTTGATTGACTGAAAGATTATATTTTGCTTCTGTGGCAAAGCCCTGGCAATGTGGCTCAGTATAAAGGCTCCAGATTCCAGATGTAGTACACCAAAAAGAAAAGGTTCAAGGAAGATATTGTCTTGGAAGTACTTATGAAGTTGCTGTTTATTCACCACATGGTGAACCTTTTAGAGCTTTCACTGATACAAACAGCCCACTCTGGCCTGCGTGCCATAGGTTTGCCACCACTGTCCTAGACTGCTGCTTTTCAAGCCATCACTTTCACTTGTTTGCTGCATGCCATCCATCCTGCAGGTCCCCATCAGCAGAGGTAAAAGAGTACGCAGGGCACTGATAGCGTTTAGGATACCATGACTTACCCCACTCTTGCAAATTAGACCCTGATCCATCCCCTCTGGGCTCCACCCTGAGCCCAGCCCCTTGTCAGCCCTGCTCTTCGGGCAGCTCAGTACAGGGTGGGTGCAGGAAGAATCCCATCTTGTGAAGCCTCAGTTTGCAGAACTCCAGGTGATGCCACCTGTCCACACACCCCCAGGCCCCTCCCAGTTTCTCCTAAGCACTCACTGTTCTGTAACCTCATAGGACCCAAAGCCCCTCTCACTCAGCAGTTCTCCCTGCTAAGCCAAGAAGTCCCAGGTGCTTTGCCCCAAAACAGCAAGTTACAGGGGTGGTTCAGCAATGCATAAGGAGAAAGGAGGGAGGAAGTAGTTCTGGTCAGGTGTGTGCATGTGCACGTGTGTGCTTTATAGGCTGAAGTTTGCAAATTAAGATACTATGTAGGGCCAGAGATTTAGCTCAGTGGTTCCAGTACCTGCCTAGCAAGCACAAGGTCCCTGGTTCAATCCCCAGTAACCACGTACCACAATATTTGGCATGGTGACTCACACCCACCAGTAATCAGTACCACATACCACAGTGCCGGGCGTGGTGGCTCACGCCTGTAATCCCAGCACTCGGGAAGCAGAGCAGGAGGATTGCTGAGTTCGAGGCTTGCCTGAGCTACATAGTGAGCTCAGGGCCAGCCTAAACTACAAAGCAAGACCCTGTCTCAAAAATAAAAGAATATTATGTAAATTAAAACTACATGTGTCTTCAAAACTCACCTTTGGCTTAGGACTGAGTAGCTACCTAACCTCATGAGGCCCTGAGTTTGATCAGCACTTTGCATTCTCAAAAATTGAATCAATCTTTAAAAATTAGATTTCAAGCCTCACTGTGCTCATTTTCTATTTTTCATTCCATTCTAGTTTTCATGTGTTATTTTTTGCTTTCATTTTAGGAGAAAGCAGTTTTTTATTATAAAATATAGCTTATTAGAGAACAACCTCAGAGAATTTGCTGTGTGGTTAGTATCAGATGTAGACTCGGGTATTCAGAAGCACTGTAATTTGTTTTACATATCTAGAACAAAATTCATGTTGTCACCTTCTTGTGGTAACCTTAAAATGTTTATCAAGGGCCAGAGATTTAGCTCAGTGGTTCTGGTGCCTGCGTCACAAGCGCAAGGTCCTGAGTTCGATCCCAGTAACCACATACAATGCTGGGCATGGTGACTCACGCCTACCAGCAATCAATACCGCATACCACAGTGCCTGTAATCCCAGCACTCGGGAGATAGGGACAGGAGGATTGTTGAGTTCGCGGCAGCTTGCCTGGGCTACAGAGTGAACTCAGGGCCAGCCTGAACTATAAAGCGAGACCCTGTCTCAAAAAAAAAAATGTTATATCAAAACCTAAATTGTATTTAAGATGCAGCAACAATAAGACATAGAAGTTGGTAACTTGGCCTGTGGGAACTTTTCTTAGCTCAGCATTTAAAGTGGGCTTGAAGTGTAAGCTCATCTGTGGACTTCTCATCCTTAAACTCCAGTCTCTTCTGGACCAAAAACGCTTTATGTGCCACATTTCCATCACGAAGATGTCTTCTGCCTCCATCTGAGAAGTTGGGTTTTCTCCGTCCTCTGGGGCCCTCAGGGCCTTGGGAACCTACCTCTTAGGGGAGCCCCGCTCAGGTCACTGGATCAGGGCTGCTTCCTAGGAAATGTGTCAAGGAGGCAAAAAGGAAATGCAGAGCTTCGGCAGCGTCCTTCTTTACCCATCAGTGCATCCAGAGCAGCTCCTTGTGCATCCTTTTGCAGCTTTTGTTCAGATTAAACAGTGACTTCTAGGAGATTCAGAGGCAAGCTACCTGTGCCACTGTCACCAGGTGCTGACAGGGTACAGCCTGGCAGCACACTGGCTTGTTAACACCCCCCCCCCCCCACACACACACATTTCTTAGGCACTTCCAGGCCAGCCTTGCCTGCTCCCTCGACCTCTCATAACAGCACTGCTCTGTGGCTCTGGCCTGACTTCTTTCTGGGCCTCCTGGGTAACCTGGCTGTATTGCTGTTCCCTTCCTGCTCCACTTTTCCTGTCATATTGCTCAGAGTGTCACTTACTAGCCTTCTAAAACTCCTAACTTGGATTGCCCTCTGCATTCTGCACATGTCTACCAACTAGGGATCCTGTACCTCCAAATCCACGCATCACTCTACCCTGCCCTTGAATTGTGTGCGTAATTCAAGGTTTTTTCTCTTCTGCTGCCCATCAGTCAGTGGCTGACTCACAGAAAATAAACAACCCCACCTTTATTTTTCTATAGCTCACATAAGATGCTTCCTGTTTCTATCGGAAATGGCTAATCCAGCTGTACCTAGAGTGAGGTTGCATGAACAGTCACAACACAGTGAAATTACATGTGAGTTTGATTTGAATTTTTGTGTTGATGGTGCCTTCAGAAGTAACGACCTGGTTAAGAAATCAAATCAGTCTCAGAATATTAACATCTTAGGGCCATATTTTATTGAAGTCTTTTCATAACCAGAAGTGCAGCACCAGCAACAATTTATTTCAGTCAGTCCTGTCTGCAAATTAAAATCAACAGGGGAGATCTTAGAAAAGACCCTTGCTGAGTTCACTGTCATACTTCCGCAACTTGAAGAGTTTTGTATCATTTAAAAACCACTGTGCTGAGGTGTCTAGAGTGATGATGATGTTTTATGTGATGGGGTTTTGCAGGGACATTCACTTGAAAAAAGTGATTAAATGCTACATTTTTGCATATATTATATGGTTATTATACTCTTTCATTTGTTATTTTTATCTTAAAGTGATTGACAAATAAAAATTATGTATTTTCAATGTGCACAGCTCATTGTATGGGTCTGTGTATCCCTTGTGAAATAATTACAGAATTGAGCTAATTGGCACATAAATTCTCTCTCCATGTGCAAAGAGACAGCATGTAAGATCTACACCTGTGGCACATTTCAGGTATGTGATAATGTTATTACTAACAGGAATCACTATGTCAGACCTCAGGTCTACAGAATTTACTGTCTTGTAGCTGAGGCTTAAACTCTTTGACCCACATCTCCCCTTTTCCCTGGCTCACTGCTGGTCCCCACTTTTTTTCTTTGCTCCCCTGATTTTGACTTCTTTGAGATTCTGCATATAAGTGAGAATAGGTAATATCTGTCCTGTCTCTGGTGTGTCTCATTCTGTGTAATGTTCCTGTTGTGTTGGTGCTAACTCCTGAGGCTGGGGTCATGGGCTTGAGCTCTGGTTTGTCTGAACACATCCCTAGTGCAAAACAGACTTGAGTGGGTCATGAAGGGTTATTGAAGGAAGTCTAGAAGGATTCTTTTATGTTAGACACAACATCACAAGAGTGTCTTAGATATCCACAGGTCCATAAGATAGGATGAGCTGTGGTCAGAATTTCTGCAAGAGCATGGGATCCTCCAGGCCTGCTGAGAATTGGTGTCTGTCAGCATCAGGTGAGGGTGGTCTCCCTCACATCGGCACTCTTGGAGTTGAAAATTCCCCCACAGCCAGACAGTTGTCAACATCTAAAGGTTCCCAACCTAAACACCACCCTGACAGAGCTCAGGGCTGGTCTGTCATCCCTCACATTTTCCCGCCCACCACTTGCATTCTGGGGCTGAAAAGACTGTTTGCTCAGCAGTCCTGTGGGAGGAGGGCGAACAAAAACCAGAGGAAGCACCCCAGCCTGGAGCATCAGTGTCCACAGCAGCTGAGATGTTTAAAAAAGGGTGGGCTTCCCTGACGTGACATTAGGTCTCAGACCAAGGCTTCTGACCCACAGTGGGCACCGGCTGCCACTGAGCTCCTCAGAAAGTGACAAAAACAATGGGATAAGTATATTTGAAGCAGAGTATTTGAGTGAGGTTAATAGCAATGTATCTTTTACTATAATAATTTTTTAACTTAAAAACACCATATTTTTTCATTACACTGTGGTACATGTAAGGATCAGGTTCGGGTAGTTAGATCTTCCATCTCTTTAAATATTTTAGAAGTATTTGATGAATAGTTAATAATTGTCCATATTTATGAGGTAGAATAAATGAATATAATATATAATAATCAGTTTGCGATAATGTTTCTACTTCCTTATTGTTACCTGTCTTTGGAGCCTTTAAGCTCCTCTCTGCTATTTAACCTTAAAGCATATAGTAGGCTGTTGTGAACTACAGCTGCCCCACTCTCTGACAGAACATGGGGACTTAGTCCTTCTGGATGAGCTTTGGTGTCTGTTACTCAGGCTCAGCTTTCACAGCCCCTGGTAATCAATATTCCCTATTCACTCCACTAGAAAGCTTGTGTCACTTGGTATCAGGTCCATTTTATTGCAAATAGAATATCATTTTATGGCTAAATAGTATTTCACTGTGTGTGTATATGCCATGTTTCCTTAGCCATTCATTTGTTGAGGACATCTGGGTTGACTCCATACCCTGGCTGTTATAAGTACTGAAGCGAGAAAGATGGGGGTGCATCTCTTCCACGTGCTGACTTCATTTCCAGCACACGTACCCTTAGTAGTGGGATGGCTGCACCCTCTGGTAGATCCATTTTTAGTTTCTTGGGGAACTTCCACACTGTTCCACAGCAGCTGCACTCGTCAGTTAACATGCCCACCAGCAATGCGCAAGAGTTCCCTTTTCTCTGTCCTCGCCCTTCTTTCTCTTTTTTGTTCACAACCATTCCCACAGGTAAGGTTAGCTATAGAGCAAAACAAGCAGTATTTTCAGGAACAGATAGCTGAAGCATGAAGCCTCCAGCCTACCTCCCTCCACCACACTCCCTGGTAATCAGGACACATCAGCCTTTAATGGGAGCCCCATTGCCTTAGGGAGAGTGGGAGCTAGAGCTGAGTCATCACCCTCTTCCCGCCGAGGCGTCCTGAGGTGCGGGCAGCCTGCCAGCTGTGGAGGTGCCGCTGGGCTGCATCACTGTCGGCTCCATTAAGCTCTCAGTCAGTGTGTTCTCTTGTGACTCTGCGGGGATA
This sequence comes from Thryonomys swinderianus, assembly GCA_004025085.1. Lineage (NCBI taxonomy): Eukaryota > Metazoa > Chordata > Mammalia > Rodentia > Thryonomyidae > Thryonomys > Thryonomys swinderianus. The sequence goes on from PVIC010001221.1 coordinate 60,053, forward strand.
AGATGAGGTGCATCTTAGCTAAGAGGAGGATTCTTTCCACATCAGGGGGCCTCGGCCTGGCTGGTCCTTCTCTGCAAGAACCTTGGGGAAGCCCATCCTACCCCTCCTGCCAAAATGAGACATCTGGGCTTCAAAATACATGCACCCCCAGAGCCAGAGATTTAGCTCAGTGGTTCCGGCGCCTGCCTCGCAAGTGCAAGGTCCTGAGTTCTATCCCAGTAACCACATACAATGCTGGGCATGGTGACTCACACCCACCAGCCATCAATACCACATACCACAGTGCCGGGTGTGGTGGCTCACACCTGTAATCCCAGCACTCGGGAGGCAGAGACAGGAGGATTGCTGAGTTCAAGGCTTGCCTGGGCTACATAGTGAGCTCAGGGCCAGCCTAACTACAAAGTGAGACCCTGTCTCAAAACAAAACAAAACAAAAAAAACACATGCATCCCTGAGGTTGCTCAAGTACCCATACTCCCCTCTTCCTCTGGCTCTGCGATGCACGGGGCTAACACATCTGCCCTCCTAATGGTGAAGGAAGAGGGGGAGCAAAGCAGGGGGCAGAAGCTGTCAGGTAGATGAAGGGATCCAGGAAGGATATAGATCTTTTATTCACAAGAAGGAAGGCACTATGGCCATGGAAAGAGAAGGGGAAAAAGAGGCATTCTCAGCTCTGGCCCCAACCCCCACCCCGCTGCTCCTGTGAGCTCTTTCAAACTCTTCCATTTCCCTTGGTCACTTCCCTTGTCAGCATGATGGTGAGGAGTCAGTGCAACAACCATTGTAAACATTCAGTGCAAAATTAGTGCTCAAAAGTAGCTGCTGTGATTACTACCAGGGTTAGATGTGCAAAGATAGAGCAGCCCCATGGGAGCTCAGAAGCCCTAGGGGTGGGGGTGGGGCAAGCAACAAGGAAGAAGGAATTCTGTGAAGCTCTCCCTTCATTCATTGGCTGATTGAATTCACATTCAAAAGAACATGGTGTACAAAGACCTATTTCTCAGGCCACCATGCCACCACCTGCACAAGAGTGAGAGCGTGCCAACCCTGACCTGCTAACCCTGTGGGTTATGGAGAAAGCACCATGCCCACTCTTTTTTCCACAATAGTATTTTTAAATGCAGAAATTAAAATAAGTAGGATTATAAATAAAACTCATTGGTGCAAAATAGTTAGCAAGATGTATTAACATAGTAAACAAACCATAACAGAGAGTATGGTCAGTCTGAGATGGCCTATGTAGAGCGTAGATATGAAACTCTCAGAATCCACAACCACTGTGAATTGCCCTCAGAGCTCAGAGTTTCTGGTCCTTGGGTCACAGTGGACTGGATGTTTAAGTCCTCCCCAAAGCAAATGTGATCCCAGCCTGACCAAATCTCCCAAGAGTCCTGAGGACTTGATCTTCAGTAGAGAGATCAGGCACCTATATCTACAGCAGATGAAGAACTGTTGGTGTTGGGATTTGCCTTAAGAACAAATGGTGAATGCATTTCATAGTCTAAAAATTAGTTTTAAAAAAGCCAAAGGCAATAGCAAATGCTAGTAAGGATCCTGAGAAATTGCATTTTTGTTCACTGCTAGTGGGGATGCAAAATAAGCTGGCCACTATAGAAAGTAAGTTGGAAGTCTGTTTGTTTGAGATTTTGTTCAGTTTCCATTTTTGATTCACGGTCTCTCCATGGAGTCCAGACTAGCCCTGAAATTGCTATGTAGCCCAGGTTAACCTTGAATTCATGTTCCAAGTGTGCAGTTTACATTGGCAATTTCATTAAAAACTTGCTGGGCGTGGTGGCTCACACCTATAATCCCAGAACTCGGGAGGGAGAGGCAGGAGGATTGCTGAGTTCAAGGCTTGCCTGGGTTACAGAGTACGCTCAGGGCCAGCCTGAACTATAAAGTGAGACCCTGTCTCAAAAAAAAAAAAAAAAAAAACTAAATGTATAACTGGTATATAACCCAACAATTGCACCTCTGGGCATTTCTCTTAAGGAGATGAAAAGTTGGGTCTAGATGAAATTCTGTACATGATTGTTCTTAACACCTTTACTTTAATAGCTCAAAACTAGAAACAACCAAAATGTCACACAGTACAATAGCGTGCTACTTGGTAATAAAAAGAAACAAATGATTGATCCCATAGCTTATATGGACCTCAAGAGTATTTTGCTGAGTGAACAATCCATTCCCTAAGGACTTACTTGTGCTTTGTTCTGGAAATATAAATATAGCAGAGAATAAATTATGTGCGGACAGGGCATAGCAGTGGTTAGGGAAGGGAAGTGGATATGGCTGTAAGAAGGTGACTCCAGAGATTACAGGTGCATCCCACCATGCCCAAGGGCAGCATCATTTATTGTAGAAATCATCGTGTTGAAGGTCTTACAAGAGACAGAAGGGGTTTTTACATCACTGCAGCATGGTGAATCCTCACTTGACTTTATGTGACCTTCACAAACCAACAAGATGTCTCCTTGCTCCCCTTTTTACACAGCAAGCAACTGCTACCCATCTCCCATTCACATCAGACTGCTTATTATGGAAAAACCAAGTTCTGCTCAGCTTCTGCCTCCAAATTTGTGCTCCCCATGAAAAGTATGCCATAGACTGAGGGGCTCAACAAGCAGATTCTCTTCCTGCCTGGAGGCAGGAAGTCCAAGTTTGAGGTGCCCATGAGCTGGTTCTTGGTGAGGGTCCTCCTCCTGACCTGCAGAGAGCTGCCCTCTGCTGGGTCCTCTTCAGCAAGTGGAAGGGAAAATTGTCACTCTTCTCCTATAAAGTCCCAGCCTGTTGGATTAGGCCCCACCCCATGGCCTCATTTAACCTTCATTATCTTCTAAAGACTCTCTCCAGCACAGTCACATTGGGGTGGAGGGTGAGCTTCATCCTGTGAATTTTGGAAGTCACAGTTCAGTCCATAACACCATTCACTGTCATCTTAACAAGTAAGGCCCTTCTGGTGACCAGAAAGCACTGTCCACCCTTTGATAGCATTGAGAGCTATTCATTTCATCTAATGCGTTTATTGTTAGAGGTCTACTGCAAGGCTAGCATGATCTTTTTCTAAGAGAAAGTCTCACTGGCTTATGCATCCATTCCCCTTTCTCTCTGCACATGTCTATATTTTGAAGTGGACAAAATAGATGTATATCAGGGTGTGTGGATGGCCCTTTGGAAAGAACTCTTCTGAAAATAACCTTGTGGGGCTGAATTTATCATTAACCTAATTAGATGCTGTATCTGAGGCGTACAATTAGTGCTATTACTAAGTCTTGGTAACTAACTGCTGTGCTTCTAATTTAACAGTCACCTGGAGGGACATAAAAATAGTCATCACTGTCTGAAACATCCCTTGTTTAAGTGTTGTGATTATTCTTTAGGTTTCTAAGAATAACAGTGAGCTGGCTCTGAGGCCAAGAGATACTTAGGGTTATGTTTTTTATGGAAAAATAGAGAATGCCTCCCTCATCTCTTAGGCTGTACATTACACAAACCAGATACTGTTTTTCTGCCAGATTCTGTATAGTGTGGTCCCTGGAAGCACTCCCTTAATTCACAGACTATTAGGGGAAAAGTTGTAGAGCTACCCATCTGTTTTTTATAACCAAAATATTTTTCATTTATAAGATTTAAGCCAAACGTTTTGGGGCACGGATGGGTGCTGAGTGACCTAGCATTTCCTCCATTTTCTCAAGACTTAATGTAATGATACTATATGCAGCTCTCTGTTAAAATGAAATTTTACCTTTGCTTTCAGAGGGTCTCAAGACAATCCAAGGAGACCCAGTGCACAGCATCTTAGCAAAAATGTCATTCAGCACATACAGACCACACTGAAGATATCTGTGTGCCCAGTTCACTGGATGCACAAGTAACTGTGCTATTAGAATAGTCTTGGTAACTAACTGCTATTAGAATAGAGCCTTAAAACGTCAGATCATTAAGTGGGACAGAGTCTGAAGTTGAAAGCATGGTGGGGGAATCTAACTACAAAATGAAGTAATACCTGGAGGGTTGCTTCTCAGGTTTGGAAAGTGCTTACCTGTCCTTTAAGAGGCCCTGGATCCCTTATGTGATGGTGGAACTTGTTTCCCCTTGAGCGCAGATTGAATGTCCACTGGTGCCTCACTCCCAGCTCAGCTGTCAAGAGCGCTGTAGCTGTGCAGCCGTCACCCCATGGATGCACAAGACATGCAGGAGTCTGGTTGGGCTCAGACAGGACACTGCACAAGCCTGAGGGCTGTGTGGTGGGAAGGTGGCAGGGGTCAGGCCTAAGTCTGGTGAAGTATGACAAAAGGTGCTTCAGAGCTTAGTCAGACAGGAAAATGCTCTTGGATGACGTAGGAGTAGTTGAGAGACAGACTGGCTAAGCCACCTGTATACTCCTTCCACAGACTTGCCAGTGAGACAGTTGTCAGGGCAGGAAGCTGATTGAAGGCTGTGGAAGCATGATGTTTTCTACCCCAGTGATCCCATGAAGAAACAAATTTTAGAACTTGTTCTCCATTACTCATCATGAGATAGATGAGGATGTAATGCTGTGTTTGGAGCTGCTCCACATTTATCAGGAAACTCACTGTGCCTGGCCCTGTGCCAGAGCCAGTGGTGCTTCTAGCTTCTGGTTGGAGTAGAGAGAAATGTCTGCTCATAGGAACAGCCAAGGGTCAAGGCCTTGCTGCTGCTCACCTTCCCTGGTCTGGCCTGTGGGTTCAAAGCACCTTTCCTCAGGCGCTGTGTGAGCTTGGCAAGGCAGCCTGTGGAGCCCCTCTGAAGCCCTCTGTGTTCTTTACCGTGCAAATGGTGTCAGCAGTTAAAGGCAGGTTCTTGGGACACGATGGGTGAGGTGAAGGCCCAGGGAAGAGCAGGCAGGAAGAGAAGCTGAGCTGTGAGGAGACAGAGGAGTCTTGGCTTCACTTGCTATCGCAGGCTAAGACTGAAATGGCCAATTTAAAGACTTTGAGGACCAAATGGGTTGCATCAGTGAGCATAGGTAATAGGTGTTGGTACTTTCAGTGAGATTTACCCTTGGTGGCTTATAAAGATTTTCAAAACCTCTGTCTCATGATGCAGATAAAAGTCAGGTTATGTGGTGGTCTGTCTGCCCAGGGTCAGAAGATCCCAGCAGGATATAGGTTGTATTAAATCACCTGAAACTGAAAGGAGGAGAGGTTTAATTTGGCTGATGGCTTCAGAGGTTTCATTCGATGGTTAACTGGCTCCAAAGTAGAAATGGGATGGCAGAAATCCCTGACAGAGGAAAACTCCAATCCAAGTGGCCTGGAAGCCATGGGAGAAAAGAGGACCCCCAAGTTCGGTGTGAGCTCATCAGTGGATTAATCCCCCAAGATCTAAGATTCAGTCACCTTCCCAAGGCCCCACCTCTGAATGCATGGGACCTCTGGGGTCATTCTAGATCCGAACCATGATACAGGCGGCAGTGCAGCCTGTGCTGAAGACTACACCAAGCCAGCAGTTCAGTCTCTCCCTTGTCAGCAGAGGGTGGGGACCAAACAATGAGAGAGCAAAGAAAGGTAGAAGGTGTGTGTTTTCTCCTTTCTGACCCAAGAGTAGTCCCTGTGGGATAAAGTAGAAAGGGCCATGAGCCCACGCCTTGCTGGGGCACCCTTCTGGCCCTTTCTTAGGCCCAGGGCATGTGTCCACCATGTAGAGTTGACTCCATCATTTCCATAAAAGATAAATACTCTATAGGGATCCATGCATGGTGACACATACACCTGTAATCCCAGCACTTAGGAGCCTACGGCACGACGGTCCCTGTGAGTTAAAAGCTAGCCTGGACTGCCTAGTGAGTTCAAGGCCAGCCTGCATTACAAGGTGAGACCCTGTCTCAAAAAACAAGCAAACAAAAGATTAATACAGGGTTCTTTAGTACACCGAATAGTTTCTGGAGTTTATCTTTCCCACCGCAGTGGCCGTGAGCACAGTGCCCAGGCCAGGATACCCTACACTGAGTTCTTTTGCACTGAGTCACAGAGCCCTGTCATCTGGGCCCCTTAGTAATAACAGAGTTCTGCCCATGTCTGGTCCAAGATGACTTTATTTTATAAAATAGGCTTTGCAGTGAAGCTGTTTTATCCTGTGTGAATCAGTATCTCTAGGGACAGGTGTCCAGCCTCAGCCCAGCTGTGGCTGACAGGCAGCAGTTCAGACTTTGCAGGAGCTATTGCTCAGACCACAGGGTCACTAGAGGCCCTGCCTCCATCAGAGGCTTCCCCATTGCTAAGCCACTGCTGGAGTACTGTAGATGAAAATGCTTCTCAAGCTTCTAGGTTGTGTTTTCTCTCTATGCTGTTTTCCTCTAGCCTGTCACTCACACTGGAGTCTAAAGCATTGTGTCTGTGACCTTTGCAGACTGCTAGAGGGACTCAGACCGTGGTGCTGGTCAAATGTGTCAGGATTTCATTAGGCCACCAGGAAGGCCTGCGTGCTCCCAAGAGTCCAACCGGCCAGACCAGAGGCCCTTGGGCGTGTCTTGGAGAAAAGCCTCTTAGCCTGCTCATGTTTGGATGGCGCTGAGATGTGTGGCTGAGAAGCGACAGGATGGAGTAGGGTTGAGGAAACCCAGAGTCGTCTGTGACTCCCAGCAGAGAAGGTCTGGAAGATCAGAGGCTGGCTGTTCTGCAGAGTGGGAGGGGCTGACCGTCCGCTGTGCACTCTGGGAGGGCTTGGCAGGAGTGTGGGCTGGTGGGGAAGCCGCCACTGAACATGGAGACAGTAAAGCAACAAAACCATCAAGCTGCCCTCGAGACATCCACAGGTTCACATTTGGGACCAAGGTCGTGTCACTGTCCCAGGAGGAGAGGAACTGAAGAGCAGAGTTAGGAAGAAATACTCCTACTCACTCTTGGACAAAAAGATTTGATGACAGAGCTTTCTCATTAACATTTATTGTTTACTGTGCATCTCACATGGCTCTAAAAAGAGAAAATGTATCGATCCCTTAATTTTTACAACTAACCCATGAAATGGATCCATATTCGACCTGTTAGGAAATAGAGGCCCAAAGAGGTCAAGTGACCTGTCTGAAGTTGCTCAGCTCATAAGGAGGAGCAGAAATACAGAAGCATCTGTGGGTCTCTAGATATCACATTCTTACTGCCTTCATATTTTGCTTCCCTTTCAACTGGGCTCATATTCGAGAAGTCACTCGTACTTTGGTGCAATGTCAGGGGCACTGCCCAGGATGGGCCCTTCAGGTGGCCTGGCTGGCACAGCGGGGAAATTTCCAGAGCCAACATTTCTGTAATTTGTGGTTGGAAGAGATACCCCCATTGGCACCCCATCCCCATCCCTTATGGCTACTAGGCTGAAAACCCTGCCCTGCCCCATCTGGCTTTGAAGTGCTGTTTGTTTCAGAGCCTTAGAATCACCTCTGGATGAATGAGGTCTGCTCCTTACTCTCAAGTGCCCTCCTTCCTTCAGGCTGGACAGTTAGAAGGGAGTAGTGAGGGTCAGGGTGCAGCTCAAGAGTAGAGCACTTGGCTACCACATGCAAGGGCTTGAGTTCGAGTCCCAACACAAAAGAAAGGAGCAACGAAGCAGACAAAAACAAAATACCCCTTGTAGGCACTCACCCCAGAGTCTAGCCCTCTTACTTCCATTTGGACCTGGGTGCAGTGAGGCCAGCTGCGAGGGGCCACATCAGCTGACCCTAACCATGTCTGCAGGTGAGTGCTTCTCAGCTCTGAGTCTTTGAGTTCCAGAGCTCGTGTGTGTGGCTCATCCCTCACTTCCTGGGAGGAGAGGGCAAGATGGTGCCCAGCAGAGGAAAGAAAGGGTATTTATGTGGACAGTACCCTTATTCCCTGGAAATCAAATGGCAACAGCCAAAGCTCTGCCTCTTCAAAATCATGTTAAGGCTGAGTTTCAATGACAGGGCTAAAAGACAGTCAGAGGTAAGGAGTTGGGGGGAGGGGTAACATCAAAATGCTTCTAAAGTCTACGGGAGAGTGCTCTGTGGACCCATCAATCCAGTGATACCTGACAAAGTATGTAGATGTGTATATGCCAATGAAGCACGCTCCATCCTAATATGTCCCCAGAAAAATACACACAATGGCTGGGCATGATGGCTCACGCTTGTAATCCCAGCACGTGGGAGGCAGAGACAGGAGGATTGCTGAGTTCGAGGCTTGCCTGGGCTACATAGTGAGCTCAGAGCCAGCCTGAACTACAAAGCGAGACCTGTGTCAAAAAAAAAAAAAAATACACACAATGCATAGATCCTTAAAGCGCCATGATGAAGATGCTGATAGCAGTGCTGTTGATGAAAGGTGCTACTTGGAGCAGTCGGTCTGTTCATTACTAGGGGAATGAAGATGCAGAAGGGGCCAAGATACCTTGAGTCATTAGGAACAACTGTATTCGCAGAGTGCATCATAAGAAGCAGTGCTGAATGGAAAGAGTAAAACAGAGAGGACTGGAGAGTATTGCTATTATGTAAATGAAAGGTGCACGACTTATTTTATGAGGTGTCATTCAGATTTGTAATAGTGGAAACTGGTCGTTGAAGGAGAAAGTAGTAGAAGGGAATGAGAGTGGGAAATGTTGATAAAGGGGATACAGAAGGAGCCATATTATTTGCACAATACTATTTGATAGTGTAGTAATAACAAGAGTCATTAATTTGGCCCTCTGCACCCAAGATTAAAAAAGAGAAAATGTCAAGGGCTTCATTGGAGTTCATCTTAATCTTGTATGCTGTTGTCTGAATGTAACATATGTAGTGTCCTAGACTAAGAATCAGAGGCCTTTTCTTATGTACACCCCTGTCTTTTTGGGATTTCTGAGTGTCAGTTCTTAACACTCATTGACTAGAAAATACTTGCCCCTTGCTGACTATACTGTGACATTCTGAGGCTCTGGGGCAGGTCATCTGTAAAGGCCAAGGATAGCTGGGGTGCTGTCTGAATGCCCTGTGTGCCCAGCACAAGGATCTGCAGAGTGCACTGGCAGCTGTGAACACAGGCCAGCCAGAGTCACCTCCAAGGCTGCAAAATATTCCTTCGGTTCCAGCCTTCAAAGACATAAATTTCACTGTCACCATTTCCCTGCACTTCTAAAAGTTGATGCTCTTTGCTAAATAGATGAGGTGGTAGATTTGCTTATTAGGTTGGTTTTATCATTGCACAATCATTCCTGTGTATCACATCACACTGTGCCCTCTTTCATGAACATGCAGTTCATAAAATTATTATCCGCAAGTTTTGTTCAAAGGCTCAAGTGTTAATGCACAATTCTGCTGAAGCTTGTGATTGATTTTATTTCTCACACTCTTGTTAATGAAATATTTTTTATGTTGCAACAAAGAAGATGAATAAATCCATAACAAGGAGGGACAAGCTTAACAAGGGGGCTTCTTGTGTATGATTCTTTTAAACAGATGCTCTTTTATTTCTTTAAAGTGGCATGCATTGTTATACAACAAGATATATGTATATATAGGAATATTGGTTTATATCACTATGGTGTATAATTCAATAAATAGTTACATAAATGGAACTAGTAATTTAAAAGCACATATGATATGTTCCTAGAACAGCCTAGCCACAGCAATTTATTATTTCCCTTTTTTGCTCCAACCAAATTAAGCATATGTCTCAAAAATTCATACTGTCATGAGTATACCAGACTCTGCTTGTTTCTGAAGAGAATTATGACTTGAATTCTAAAGCAAAATTCTCAGTAACATGCCTATTTCATCAGACCCAGCACAGTGTATTCAGTTTGCCCGCAATAATCTGATACAAAGATCTGGAAAGCGCTCAGAGGAAAAGCTTTGCAGGAGCTTTCAGTGCAACACGAATCAAATGCTTCGTATTTCTGGTGCTGTGATTTCCAAAGTGGAGGGACCCAAAGAGATGAAGCTTTATTCTGATACGTGTTCTCCTCCCTCAATGGTGTAGAGATTTGAGCAGTGAAGAGCGACCTGATTTCAAGTTGCTGTTTCTGTTCATCTTTCGCAGCATCCCTGCCACTGTCCTATAATACGCAGTCTGGGAGACCTCATAAATCGCAGTTTCATTTCAGAGAAGTGGTTATTGATTTGCTCCTTTGTGTCCCCTTCCCCCTCTGGTGCACATTTCAGTAGGAAATTGAAGCTTCCTTTGTGCAGTGTATTAGAGCCAATCAAAAGGGTGGCTGCGCCTACCTGATTTATACTGAAAGGGGACACGGGTGAGTGATTCCACACCGCTCATCAGCACAGAGTATAGTCAAGAGATAAAAGCTAGAGCAGCTCCATGCTGGCCAGACTCCATCAGGATTATTTACTGCATTCCTGAGGCATGGATGTTTGATCAGTTGAGATGGAAGAATTAACAGAGCTAAATGTAGTACATCCGGGTTCCATTTTGCACTTGAAGCCAGCTAGCATTTAAATTTCACTGTAGTTACTAATTTGCCTTTTCATGATTAGACCTAGATGTGATTTTATTTAATTGATATTTTCCATGAAAGGATCTTAAAAAGGCAAAACAAAATGAAATTTACCTATGGAGAAAAGCAGAAAAGAGAATAAATTAGAAAATGGAAGAACAGGAGACATTGTTTAATGGGAGTGTTTGCCTAGCATGCCCAAGGTGCTGGCTTTGATCTCAAGCACTGAAAGATGGAAGGAGGGAAGATGGGAAGGTGGCATTCAGCGATACCCTGAAATACACAAAGTCAAGAAATAAATAGATGTCCTTAGCAAAATGCAGAGATGCCATAGAATGTCTTGGCAGGAAGGTAAGCAAGACTTTATTAGATTTTCTTTCCTGTTAGGCACTAAGGTAAGCAAGACTTTATTAGATTTTCTTTCCTGTTAGGCACTTTTCTAAGGTGTGATATACCCTCATTGGTAAAGTTTGGGTATCACAGTGCTGGGAAAACATTCTAAAGTTGGAATACCTGTGATATGGTGTTAAATGAAGATGTTGAATCTATTTGTGGAGCTATTGCAATTACAAAGAAAAGCAATAAAAATCCAATCAATATAAATATGTAAATACAAACATAAGTATAATAAATATAGTGTGAATCATGCTTGCATTGTGGCCAGATCTCAGGATACAGAACCTTGTCGCTGAGATGTACTGTGTCTGCTGTCAGAAAACCTCGCGCTGTCAGTTTCACATGTCATTTACTCAGTGCAAAAATTTATTTGAAATAAAACTGTGTACTCATTACAGAATGTCTGTTGCCCATTTCTGTATCCAGTGAAATCCATTTATCTGACAGACCACTTCAGCATGTGCTATTAGCTGTGTTTCGAGCAGCTCCTTTGATCTCCTAGTGCATCAGAGTGGAGAAGAGACAGTTGGTGATAGGGGCTGCCTTCCCCTCCATGGGCCCTAAGTGAAATTGAAGAATTTGTGTATTTCAGAAGACAGGATGATCTTAGAAATTGTATGCCCTAAAGTCATACACGTGGAGGGCCCGTGTCTTCTCCCAGAGGAACAAAGTCCTTGCCCCAGCGGGGCCGTTTGTTCTCCGGGGTGGAATGAAGTGACTGTCAGCAGTGTGCCTACAGACTCCAGCAAGCTCTCATAGTGCAGACCCAAGGGGCTCCCTGGTGCAGCAGATAGCTCATACGAGCAACGGCAGAGCCTCAGAACACATTTTAGCTCATTTTTAAAAAAATGTAAATATAATATGTCCACAGTCCTAAAAACCAAATACCAGTAAGAAATTGTAAGGAAATAGAGCTGTTCTCTGTCCTGTCTCTCCCGGCCTTCAGTTCCTTCTCCAGGGCAACTACTTTCACTCTTCAAGGTATTCTTTTTATGTTTGCCTAATTCTTTTGTAATTTATGTAGATAATGCTGGTTTTTTTTTTTTTCAATCTATAGGCTAGCATAGAAATTGAGAATTAGCCTTTCAGTCCAGTTATATCACAATGGTGGGGGTGAGAACATTAAATGGAATTGGAATGTGCATGCTTTGACCTTTACTAAACCAAGTAATGGTCTCCATATGATTACCTTCTTATACAGTGTTTTACCTTTACCGGAGTTCATAATGATACTGTGTCCTCATCTACGTTCTTTTCTATGAATGATTCACAAATTCTTCCCAGGCCCACTGCCTCTCAGTGTCTCTCTCAGTGTCAGTGAGTGGCCCGGGTGATCTCGCTCCAACTGAAGACATTTCTCCAGGTCTTTATCCTGCTGCTTCTCAGTTCTGCTGTAGCTTCCCTCCACAGCAGTCCTGAGTGGATTCTTTGTTGTTGTGACTCAGAGACTTTTGACTTCCATCCTCCTTTCATGGAGCACAAGTTCTGGCAACTTCTATAGAGAAGTTAGACAGAAGTTTGTTTTCTTGTTGGTTTTGGAGTTCACATGGCTGGCCTTGTCTTCATCACACTATATCCTAGATGGATAATGTGGCTGGGCTTGGAGTTCTGGGGTGAAAATGATTTTACTTCATAATGTTTGAAGATATTTCTTCAGACTTGACCTGTCTATTTTTCCTGCTGTTTACACCTTTAGAGACTCCATAAGGTCCCACTGACTAGTGCCAAAGTCTCCTGCATAGTCTCTCTGGTCCACTTTTCTTTGCTACAGTCTGTTTGAAACAGTGCACCAAGGATGACCCTTCAAAAGCAGGTTCATCTGCCATGTCCTACTTTCCACCTGCAATGTCTCATCATGGTTCAGAAAGTAAATCCCAAGTCCTTGCCTTGGCCTCCTCGGGCCTCCCTGATTGGTCCATGGCTCCCCTCTCACCTTGGCAACTGTCCCTCATTCATAGCACTGCTGCCTCCCAGGTCTTGCTCTCTCTCTGGACATACCAAGCACCTTCCCCCTGGGGGATTTGCACAAGCAGTTCCCTCTGTCTGCTGCACTCTTCCCCTAGACATACGAAGACTGGCCTCCCTCACCATGCTCAGGCCCTTGCTTCTCAGGAAGGCCGTTCCAACTCACTCTCCCTGGCAGAGCAAACTCAGCCCCAGCCCAGGCCCCTGGTCCTCGTGCTGACTCACAGTGCTATTTGTCGCTGTGATGCTGCAAGGGCAGGAACTTGGCATTCCTCATCTCCTGAGCCTAAAACAGGGCCTGGCATGATAGGTTTCCAAGGTATTTGTGGAATTAAAATCCAATGAAGTATCTTTATATTATGAAGTTGCCTGCCGGGTGTGGTGGCTCACACCTGTAATCCCAGCACTCGGGAGGCAGAGATAGGAGGATTGCTGAGTTCGAGGTTTGCCTGGGCTACCTAGTGAGCTCAGGGCCAGCTTGAACTACAAAAGTGAGACCCTGTCTCAAAAAAAAAAAAAAGTTGCTTACTTAAAGAATGTCTCACTCACATGACAGATATTTAGAGAGTACTTGTCATACACAAAACTCAATGCCCCAATATGTCACAGAGTCATAGCTAGCCCAGGGGTATCCAAGAGAATATAGGGGAGTCATCACATCATTTTAAATTTGCTTTTTTCTTTCTTTCTCTTTCTAAATAGGGTCTTGCTATGTAGTTCAGGCTGGTTTGAACTCACTACTGTGTTGTTACTTGAACTCACTTCTTGGATTTGCAGCAATCCTCCTGCTTCAGCCTCCTCAGTGCTGGGTGTGTCACCATACCCAGTTTGTACTTTGAAATTTTATAATAATCACATTTTTAAAAAAAGGATCTGTAATTAGTTTAATAATATATTGTGCCTGGCCCAATAAATATCCAAAATGTGGTAATTCATACATATTCTCAATATACAAAATGAGATATTTTATATTGCCTTTGATACTACTTTCTCAAATGTTGTTTGTAATTCATATAATGTCTCACTCTAGAGGCAAGTTTTCATTAGATTTAGATTTCATAAAGTACTTTGAAAATGTAAATTCATACCCAAACATACTCAAATATACTCCACAGTTTTCGAATAATTGAGTTGTATCAATTTGTACATTGACATTCCTTAAAATTAAGTAAAACTCTTAATTCAGTTCCTTACAGTGGCCGTGTTTCCAGGCCTCAGTGTGTACCTGCAGCCAGTGGCTGCCATCTTGGATGACCCAGATCTGACAGGACATGATGGTGTGAAAACCTGCAGTGCTCAAAATAAAACAGTAAGCAGGGTCCAAACACGCCCTTTAGACAGGACCTCTTCCTGAAGGCACTCTTTCTCATCCTATAGCACTCGCTGTATATGCCAGCTTTTCTGGGAAGCCTTCCCTTGTGCCCTCAAACCTGTGTTTGTATATCCAACAATTTATAAACTCGGTGTAGTCACGATGATGTCATGATTGATTCCTCCATGCCAGCCCTCCACTAAATATTTGTAGAATGAATGAATGATGCATGAATGAATGAATACCCAACCTTAGGGAAAAAGGGGGCAGAAGGACTCAGTTTTTGTTAGAACAGAGAAGCCATTGTGTGGAAGAGTCCTGCTTGTGCAGTGACAGAGACAAAGACCAAAGATCAGTTTGTGCAAAAGTCACCATATGACGTTCTCCTGAGTATCCAGGAGGATGAAAGCTAAGAAAAACACTCGCAGCTCTAGGAACCAGGAAGCCATTTTACGGGATCCTACAGAGACAGGCAGACCTAACTCAATTTTTTTATATGCCCCTAAGATCCTTGACTTCCTGCTCTAAGAGCCTCAGACAGTTTAACTGTGAGTAGATCAGACTCGAGGCCCTGGCCCAGTTTTCTGTGTGGGTAGCCAGGGCCCTTCCAATGTCTGCAGTCTCCACTGGTGACAGCTGTTAAGTCTGTATGTTAATTGAAATTGGGAGCGATTCCTAGCTGGCTTAGGGCAGTGTGTGATTTATGATCATTTGATCTAGAGATAGTTAAAGAATGGAATTATTGGAGCCAGGAAGAGAGAGATGTGATTAATCAAAGAAGACAATTTACTAAATGGCCTGCTAAGACACTGCAGTAAAAACTAAAATCAGACTGCAAGTCCATGCATCAAAACAAAGGAGTGTGTATGTACACATGTGTCAGCACGTGTGTGTGTGCATCTTTATGTGTGAAAGATAAAATGTGAATACAGGACATAAAAGGATATTTTTCCAGCATGTAGCAATTGTGGCTATAGGGTGCTCAAGGACACACGCTTACCTTTCAAGTTTCTGACTCCATCAGCATGACCACCACACAGTGTCAAACCTAGCTCTGTGTTTGGAAATGAAAACTCCAATTGTTTCAGGAATGGCCAGAAAATAAAGGTAGTTCTGTTGATTTATGGTCTTAGGACTCCATGTGAGTTTTAATATTTCATTTTCCTGGGCTGGAGATTTAGCTCAGTGGTTCCGGCATCTGCCTGGCAAGCACAAGATCCCTGGTTCGATCCCAGTAACCACATAGAACAATACTGGGTGTGGTGGCTCACGCCCACCAGCAATCAGTACTACACACCACAAATGCCAGGCTTGGTGGCTCACACCTGTAATGCCAGCACTTAGGAGGCAGAGGCAGGAGGATTGCTGAGTAAGAGGTTTGTCTGCACTACATAGTGAGCACAGAGCCAGTCTGAGCTACAAAGCAAGACCCTATCTCAAAAAAAAAATTCATTTTCCTGGCATATTCCTTCATTGTATAAGACCTGTAGAAGATATCTTGTTCCTTGACTAATTTGCTAGCTTGGTATCAGGCTTAAATTTGCCATGTGAGCCTCCCGCCCAGCACACTGTGTTCTGTATTGTTGAATACTATACTCTGACAAGCACCTATACATTTTTTCAGTAGCTATAGATCTTCAAAATTACTGGCCAGTTAAATATTTGCAGGAGAATCTGTCCAAATTTTGTTTATAACCATGTAAATAGGTGTCTTCTGGGAGCAAATGCCATAAATGCTAAATAGCAACATGTACACACACACACACACACACACGAGATGCTTTTCTTGGAAAATTAGGATTAAAAGAAAAGAAGTGCTTTATATTATAGCAAGTCTACGACTCCTGAATGAGTTCTGTTCCAGAACATTCATTAGACTTTTTCATAAATCTGACAAAGCTGATCCGACACACAGATACAAATATAGAGTGTAAAGCACAAAACTTCAACTACACAGAAACACAGGTCTCCTACTGCGCCAGTGCGCTACATTGCTGTGCACTATTGCATGGCACAGTGGGCAGCACAGCTGGGACAGTGTCCGGAGACACGTGAGCTGCCTCTGTGATCTGTTCCCATCCGTGAGTGTTTGTCATGCCAGGTCCATTCGTGACCTGAGAGTGAGGGTGCCCAGCTTGAATGGTCGTAAGTTGAGGACTAACTATACTTTGTTCAAACCCAGATTCCACCCAACAAAGCAAGACACAATGCTGCTGCTCCCCACTCCAAGACAAACAGACAGATGCACACACACACACACACACACACACACACACGCACACACTTTTTATGCAGCTGCCAATTTCTACCTGTACCCACTCTATGATTAAAATAAAATTTGAGAAGATAAATTCTAGAGGAGGAAAAAAAAACAACACTAAGTGCTACAAAAATGAGCTGCAAAATAGCATCTGTTAAAAGAAGTTGCAGGTACTATTTTTGTGATATGAAAGTTATATCACATGAATGACAATAGTGTGAAACAGTGTTAAAGGGTGATAATTAACTTACTCTTATTCGAGCCTGTACATTGAAGTTAGTGAGCATTAATCTGAAAGTGTTTATTTTTAATATCCTATGGTGAGTTCGTGCGAGGTCTTGACAGGACACAAATCCCCCAACTGGAGCACTGGACTGACCGTGAGCTCCGTGGGGCTCTTTCCCGGCATGCTCTTCCCAGGTTAGGCTCAGCCAGCTCTTAGTGACAAAGTTACTTGGGATAATTAAAAGCTTTGAGGTCCTTAGTTGAGTGGGAGAGGCTGAGTGTCCGTGAGACTTGGTTCCTGGACTTCTTCTTTCTTAGTAACTTGTGCTAATTATACAGATTAATGGGTTGCACTGTGACAGTTCCAAACATGAATGTGCTGTACATGGACCGTGTCTGCCTTCTCTCACCCTCTCCTCTAGTCCCTTCTCCTGGTCTTTTTTCCAGCCCCTACTAGCTTCTCTTTTTCTCTCAGCCCACTGTTTTATTTTATTTCATTATTTTATTTTATTTTATTATTTTATTTTATGTACTAGGGATCGAACCCAGGTGACACTTGCAAGGCAAGCGAGGTCCCACTGAGCTAAATCCCTGGCTCATTGTTTAGTTTTTGCAGAGGTTTCTTTTCCATATGTGAGAGAAAACATGGATACTCATCTTTCTATGTCTGGTTTATTTCACTTAACACAAGTGTCCTCCAGTTCCAGCCATTTCCTGCAAATCACAACATTTCGCTCCTCCTCCTGAGTGGGTACCTCTCCACTGGATACGATACCATGCTCACCTGTCAGCAGGCACCTTGGCTGACTCCCTGTATGTAACCGTACATGGACACACAGGTTAAGAACAAGGAAGGGGCTGAAATTCCCACAGAAATAAGACCCAGGAAGGCTGAGATGAATGAAGGCTGCAGAGAGAATGAGAACATCCTCACTTTTCCCTTGAAACTATCTGTTTAGGAAATGATTGGGTTATTCTTTTGCCGGGATAGGTATCAATCATTTTCGCAGAATGGAAATTGATAGAGAACAGAGATTAAAAGTCAGAACTTCACTATCTTTGAGCCCTAGAATACCCCGGCTTCCCCGCTGGGAAGGCCCAGGCCTGTGAAGCTGTCAGGCCCTGAAGGGTGCACCCCTGAATCCTGACACGCCCTAAAGGACTCGGGACGCTGCTGAAGGCCCAGTGGGAGTGTGGTGAGTGATCTGAGCCCATCCTAAGAAAGGGAAATAACTGGGCCAGAACCACGTCACAAACCCTGCCCTGTGCAACACATGTGATCCTGGCATTTTCCACGTAAATGTCTATAATTAAATACTGTTTTCCCTGGGGCATGTTTTGCAGTTATTTGCACGCTTCCTGCTCACTCATTGCGCTGTATGTATCATTCACAACCAACTTTTTCTTGCCACAACCAGGAAACGTACATACTGTATGTGAGAGAGAAACAGAGGAAATCACATTACTGAATACAGCTTTTTCTTGGGTCAGGTGATTATTTATTATCTGGGTGCTCTGTTCAGGATGCTGGCAGTGACTGTTCCTTCTTACACTTGTCATACGTGGACACAGACACAAACATGAGATGTTCAGGAGAGAACAGTCACACTGCCTGGAACTCGGTCAGTACTAACAATCTATTGAGAAGAAAAGTATCCAGTCTGTGTACCCAAATTCTGAACATAAATCACAGTGTTTGTAACATTATGGACAAGTATAGTTTGATTTTTATGTTAAAATAGATAACAGTTACACCATTCAAAGCCCCCATAATGCCATTATCATTAGCATCTAAGATCAAATTTGCAAATAAGAGAACTCATGCATGCTGCTATTTTATAAATAAGTAGATAATAAATCGTGATATTGAAACCAATGGAGACAGGTCCCCCCTAAATCATTTAGCTGCCCAGACTGGGTTCAAACTCAGAGGCCTGTTTCTGCTTCATAGAGTGCTGGAATAGGGGTTGTGTGTCCCCATGTCGGGCTGGAAATATTCATAGAGAAGATCACTTACGGGGCACTCTGGCCTTCCCTGCTCATCTTACCCAGTGGTCATTTGCAGTCATTCTAGTGCATGTTCCACTAACGTGCTATGGCTGTTGTCACAGACATGAGACTGTAGATCTGTGACCAGAGGTTGACAGTTCACTCTCTCTTGAGGCCTCTTTCCTCAGCTTGCAGGTAGCTGGCTTCTCCCTGTTCCCTCAGGGGCTTTCTCTGTGTTTTCTGTGTCTTGCCTCTTCTTCCTAAGAGGACACCAGTTATGTGGGATCAGCATCCTATAGACCTCATGGTAACTCAGCTACCTTTAAGGCCCTACCTATAAATGCCCTTACCTTCTCAGGTCCTGGTGGCTGAGGTCTCCGTGTATAAAAGTGGAAAGAACACTTCTCAGAGTTCATCCCAGAACAGGAGCCATCTTTCTAGCCCAGTACTCTGTGCATCGTGGGTGTCCAGAAAATAATTATCAAATGACTGAATGAAAAAGAATTAGCCAGAAATCAGCCAGATGTTAGAAGGAGAGTGGCATGCTGTGGTTACAACTGGGCCTCTTGAAGAAAACAGCAGCTTTTCTTTGGAAAAAAAAAATAATAATGTCATTGTCAAACCTAGAAGAAAAGGAAAATTCTAGATCGATCTCAAAAAGATTTTTAAAAAAGACAACTAGATCTTCTGTCTTTGAGGAACAGATAGAAGTATTCAAGCAAGTGCTCTCCGAGGTTGTTTCTCTCATATGGTGATTCAGAGGAGAGTGCGAGTAATTAACAGTTGGTCTGCGTTTATGGAAACATTAGATTGAATGCTCCTACTGTCGACTGTGTTTACTTTAGCATCTGTTGTTATATTTAATGCATTCACACAAGTGAGAAATGCCTTACGCCCAAGGCACAATGTTTTCAATTTTACATCCCCCAGATTCATAAACGTTTTGTTCTTAAAACCAGTAAATTGGAAAAATGCATGCTGGGATTCTGTGACCCACTAAATACTCACAATTGATTTTAAAAGTAAAGTAGCACTGAAAAGCTAGTCTGGGTAACATTTTATTAATATTTCAGAC
This sequence comes from Thryonomys swinderianus, assembly GCA_004025085.1. NCBI lineage: Eukaryota > Metazoa > Chordata > Mammalia > Rodentia > Thryonomyidae > Thryonomys > Thryonomys swinderianus. The sequence goes on from PVIC010001221.1 coordinate 79,673, forward strand.
CTTGGAATCATCATACTAATTCTAGCAGCTGTTTCTACTTGGTTAGTAACATGCTTCATCTTATAACTAATATCCTAAAGAAAACTATACTGAAGACATGTCCATCTCCTACTGAGGGTGTCCAGAGACCCAACGGTGGTGAGGTGGCTGCTGGGTCACAGCAGTTTTCTGTGCCCTGACTGCAGCACCAATGCCCTCAGCCCAGTAGGAGAGTCAGTAGAGCCATGGGGTGTATAAATCTCCAGAGCCGGAGACAACCCAGTCAACCATACGGCAGCTCAATTTTGTGCCACAATCCTGGTAATGAGATTTTACAATGGCATTGGCTTAATGTTAACCCTCAGTGGGTTACTGTGGCATTTGTTCTCAGTTGGGGCATTTTGTCCTGGACACTTGGCCTGTAAAATAATCTCTCGGCTCTCATTGAATGCCACTTCCTCCAAAACATGTAAGTCAGGGACAGAAATCTCGTGAATGCAGTGACCTTAATTCTTCATTGTGTCGCCCTCCGTGTCTCGAGAGCGTCTTCCTTAGTAGAGAAGTGGCACCACATGTGCGATATTTTGCTTCACTTTACACTCTTATTTGGGCTGTTATTTTGGTTCCAGGTTGTACTTTTTTTTAAAAAATAAAGCTCAGACCTAATTAGTAAGGTAAATAAAATGCCCAGCCCACCATTGGTTAACTTGTGTTTTGCTTGCGACGTATGTTTTCAACAAAACGCTTTGTTTTTAAGATACTATATTAAGATCAGCCTCTCAGCGGGGCACTGACTGAAGGCTTGCTTCTCTTGGCAGACGCTCTGGTGTGTTGTCCTGTCATCCTCCCTGGCAAGGATAATTTTGTTTGTAATAAGTAAGCATCCTCTGGCAACAGCATCCAAATGGCAGGAGCCACTTCTCTCACTCATTATATGCATGCAGTAGGGCGTAGTGGGAGACAGGAGCTCTGAGCCCCCTTGAAAGGGCAGCTCCAGGCATTTTCTTCCATAGGCTCCCATGGAGCGGGGTACATCCATTCCACCCCACTGAGGACAGCCTGTTGTGCATTTCAGTACATGTGCTGCCGAAGCGAACACTCCTGTTGTGCATTTGGTCGCTGATGTTGTAGGAGGGCTGGATTCTGGAGCTGGTTTCTGCCAGTGTCAGGAGCTCACAGTGAAGAAGAAGCAGGTGTGACACTGTCCGCCTGCAAGGCACAAGGGTAGACTGGAGAGCAAAGCCCGGCTCTTTATAGCCAGAAAGTTTCATCCCCCTTAATATCTTAGAGGGTGTTTTTCTTTCTCCTCAATTCATAAAAAGAAAGACAAAAAGGGTGCTTCCCTTGCCCGCAGGAAGCACAGCCCCGATCCCGTGTGTGGCAGTTATGTGACCCACGATGACCACTGCATAGGCCCACCGCCTCCTTCCTGGAGTCCTGCTGTCTACCCTGAGCTTCTGCAGTTACCAGCAGCAAACTGAGGCAAAGCGCTTTCCACTTGCAGGAACATGGGAGCCGAATCATCTGAGACACAGATGATTAGTTTTCAGGGTTTCTTCTTGGGTTCCCCTGCCTCGCACTACTCTGCAAAACCAATAAGTGCTCCCCACACAAAACGAGGCACCCTCAACTGTGGGGCTTCCAAACTTCAGTGTGCAGCAGACGGCTCGTCCCACACCCAGCATTTCTGCCTCGGGAGGTCCGGGTGGAGCCAGAGTTTGACTGTCTAACGAGCTCCCTAGGGATGTAGTGCTGCTGCTTCAGGGTCCAGTTTGAGAACCATCGCTGTTCAGTGTTAGAACTACACATGCACTTCCCTGTTCAATGTTTCTTCACTACAAGTCCCAGACTAGTGTTTATTAGTAGAACTTGTGATAGGTGCCTGAGTCCTAATCTTACTGTATTTGTTAAACTAAGGCTGTTGCTATCAATAATAAAACAATACTTTGTACCGATATAGAATTATAGTTTACAAAATATCTTTATTTCCATCTCTTCATTCACGCCTCCAGACAACCTAAAGGGTTATTCTTCCCATCTTACAGATGAGAAAACTGAAGTTCAGAAAGTGTGTTAGGAAAAAAAAAAAAAAGGAGGAAAACAGGTACAAGCACAAAAGCACAGGTTTATTTCAGAAAAAATTTCAGAGGGACTGCCAGGCACTTAGAGCAGACTAGTTACTCTCATACAGGCTTTTGTAGGTAATAGGGGGAGAGTTCAGTGAAAGGAAGTTGTAGCTTCCCGCCAAGGAGAAAGTACAGACAACTGTTGACTGCCCAGCGATGAGGCTCCTGAACACACAGGGAGTAGTGGTTGTTACCAACAGCAGGGCTGAACAGTGATGGGAGATAGGAGGTACAGCTGTGCCTACTGGGCCTTATCAACCAACACTTATACATCCTCAGCAGGGCTAAACGCATAGTGGAGGTCAGGGTGGAGAGCGGCCTCTGCTCAGCCTAGGACGGCAGCAGTGAGATTTCTTCAGTGAGTGTGTCGCTTAAGGACAGAGAGCCCCGAGACAGGCCAGTCACCCAGTAACTCCAGAGCCTCTCGCCTTTCAGCTCGGCTGTGCACACTTGCTGCCTAAGGAGGACATGTGCAGTAAAGATGTTGAGGTCAATTTTAGCTGAGCACTGTGGTACACTTAGGTAAATCCTAACACTTAAGAAGAGAATCAGAAGTTCAAGCCAGGTCCAGGGATGTAGTTTAGTGGCTCCAAGCACTAGGTACTAAGTTTGATCCCTGGTACTAGGAAAAAAAAAAAAAAAAAAAAAGGAGGAGAAGAAATTCAAGATCAGTCTGGACTACATATATTGAGAACCTAACAGAAAAATTTTAAGAGGCTCTGCTTCCATCACATGCTTTCCTTAAATTCATCTGCTCAACAACATACACTTGCCCTACTTTGTCTTCCTTACTTTTCTCATGGCTGAGACACAATACCCAAAACCCAAAGTAACAGGAGGACTGGTTTATTTTGGCTCACAGTTTGTAGAGACTTCAATCCATAACTGACTGCCTCCAAAGTGTCATGGTGTGGGGGAGGAAATTGTAGAGGAGAAACAGTTCATGCCAGGCAGAAGGCACCAAAGCAGCAAGTTGCGAGTGATCCTAGGAACATTTTCTGAGCCTTATTTTTATCCAAGCGTCCTGCCCTTTGGGTAGGGAAGCACTCATGCTCAGAGTAGAGCACCCTTAATCCTACCCAGAACCAGTTAGGAACACAATCTTCTATTTCATGTTAGTAAAAGTCATACTTCTGGAAAATATATTTTTAGTTTAAAAATTGTCACAAATTACACAATACATTTTGTTCTATTGAATGCTTTTGTATTTACAATTATAATAGTAGCTCAGCCAATATAATTTCATCATTTAGGAAGCTTATAGCCACAGAACATTGTTTTACATTTTAAATTTAGATACATGTGTTTGTGGCAGAACTATATAAAATGTTGATCAGTAAAATCACAAAAAAATGATTCATGTACAAAAATATACATTAGGGCCGGGCATGGTAGCTCACGCCTGTAATCCCAGCACTTGGGAGGCAGAGACAGGAGGATTGCTGAGTTCGAGGCTTGCCTGGGCTACATAGTGAGCTCAGGGCCAGCCTGAACTACAAAGTGAGACCCTGTCTCAAAAAAAATATATATATATGTATATATATACATATACATACATGTATATATACATATATATGTGTGTATATATATATATACATTAGGTAAGAATTTTATGGAAAAGGTGGAATGGAAAATTCAAGTTCAAGGAGAAAAGGGACTCGTAAAATTTCCTTTTAATCAAATGCTTTTCTGCATGGCTTTTAAGTGGCCGATGCAAGGTTCAGAATTGCTGTGTTCACCAGGTTCATTTTAAAGAATGTCATCGTAGTTATTCTAACTCAGTTCTTCATACTGGGTCACAGACACCTATACCATACTTTTCTAATGAAAATATGTACTTTAGCATAATGGTAGCCAGCTGTGCATCTCAGTAGCTGCCCTGAGGGAATATAGGAAGTAATCTTTGTGTTCACTCACTTGATACAATGAAAGGTGAGGTGTACACATGTGTGTCAAAGTGTAAGTGGGTTTTATCCACATCATGCATAGTTACAGTTTTGCATATTTATAATTTTTATTAAGTGTTTTCTTTTTATTTTTCTTGTAGAATTAGTCCAATTCAGTACAGTGTTGCATTAAAATTTGGTTTTATAACTCTGAGAGGAGCTTCAAAGTGACTCATCAGGTGATTTAGCTACCAATGATAACTTAGATCATGTGAGCCAAAGAAGTTAGCAAGAATGGAAAGACAGAGAAGTATAAAATAAAGACTGAGGGTCAGGGATTTCACTCAGTGGTTTGATCCCCAGTACCAGAAAGAGAGAGAGAGAGAGGGAGGGAAAGGGGGGGGGGAGAAATGGATGACATTCCACAAGACGTTTTGAAGTACACTAATAGGAAAATAGAAGAAATAAAATACAAGTAAACATTCTGTATGCATCAGTAGTAAAATTCAAAAATATAGTTATCATCCATCTCACTTTCTGAACTAAAAGACTTCCTAGCAGACTTTTATCATTCTAAATGTCAGGATCTAAAGTATTTGTGAAGTGACAGATATGATGTTGAGATTTTTAGGACAATAATGATGCTCAAGTAATTTGGTTTTCTTCAAAATTACCTTCATTTTGATGACAGAAAGACCCGTGAAGAAAGAAAAACATCCAACAGTTTGTCTGCTATTTGCTCATTTTTCTTTTTGAAAGCTTTTTTTCAAACTGTCAGGTAATGTATACACTGTCTGAATACAATTGATGAACAGCTTGAATCATTTCATGGTTTTGTAGCTTTTGGCAATATGTGCTAAATAAACCTTCCAAATATGACATAAGAATATATGTCCTGGGCTGAGGATTTAGCTCAATGGTGCTGCCGCCTGTCTTACAGGAATTTTACACCTTGAATTTAGAAATTTATCCTGGAATGCAGCCACCAAATCTTTATTAGTGCAGTAATAAATTGTATGACTTGTGAACAGACTTGTTACACGTATTTCAAAAAGTAACCAAATGTCACATTGGACAATTGGTTCACTAGGTTCTCACTGATGTTACATGTGCTAAAAGAACACTGGTTGACCAGCACAGAACTATTCTCAAGAACAAAGGTAAAATTCCTGAAAAAATATTGCAAGTTTTCACCAGAGTAATGTATAGTACAATCTTCGAATTTCACATATGATGAAGTAAAACAAAGTTATACTGATACTGTCAATGTTATACCGTGATGATAAGATTGTTAGTGAGTCTGGCGGTGGTGTCTATAATCCCAGCATTGGGAAGACTGAGCCAGGAAGAGCCTGTGCTACATAGTGAGTTCAAGACTAATCTGGATTAGGTAGCGAGACCCTGTCTCAAAACAAAAGATGAAACCAGAAATGGTCACATTTTACAATAGAATGAAAGGCAGAGTAGATGTGACAAGTTATGTGGCAAATATGATTTCACTCAAAATACACAGCTTTGGCCTATGGCTATATTTTAATCAGTCCTGAACATGTAAGGCATAAGTAGCTTTGTAGTTTAGAAAGCAAATAACAAGTGCAAAATGGGGAAATTTTCTTAGAGGACCAGGACTGGAATTGATCAATTACAACAGAGGAATAACAGTATGTATCTGCCCAAAGAAGTCCACTAAAGAATTCTGGAGCAGACCAGTGATCAGACAGAGAAAACATCAGAAGATCCTCCTAAGAAAACAGGAACACCAGCTAGATTTCAAGTATGTCCTACCAAAGAAGACAGGAAAAAAAAACAGATGTTCTATAAGTGATATTTGTTTATGGAATATGCTGTTTCATATATGAAAATTGTGTTGTGTGATAATTGAAGCATTTCTGTGGTAGAGTTTTGTTTGTATTTTTTTGTAGTTCACATAGGAATTTATTTCTGCTGTTACTTTTTAGATTTTGTAAGCAGATAAACAGTTTATGTTGAAAATGTTGATAATTCTGCACACTCATTACATGTTAAAATTTAATATTTCATTTTCCTATTGAGAACAATACAGTAAAATTCATAAAATTAAAATTTATAATTCATCAATAGAACTACTTCTAAAAAATAAACATGGGCATTACACACTTCCCATAATGCAACTTTTCTAAAAATGTGCCATGATGCCTCCTTCAAGATGTTTTCTTTTTTTTTTTTTTTGAGACAGGGTCTTGCTTTGTAGTTCAGGCTGGCCTTGAGCTCACTATGTAGCCCAGGCAAGCCTCGAACTCAGAAATCCAAGTGCTGGGATGACAGGCATGAGCCACCACACCCGGCACTGTGGTATGTGGTATTGATTGTTGGTGGGCATGAGTCACCATGCCCAGCATTGTATGTGGTTACCTGGGTGGAACTCAGGACCTTGTGCTTGCGAGGCAGGCGATGGAACCACTGAGCTAAATCTCCGGCCCACCTTCAAGATGTTTTTTACTAACAACTTGCCAGATGTTTTACCCTTAGCAGTAGATAAATCCAGAACTATGAGGGAAATGTAAATGTCAGTTTAGAAATGTGAGAAAGCAATGAATTCTCAAAAATTCTTGGGATTTAATGAATGCAAATCTGGTTTCAGGCCACCTGCCTCTAGTTGCCTGGCCCTGAATGTGCTGCGGGCAGCCAGGCATGAGCATCTCCTAAAGATTTATCCCTCCCCTTCCCCGCACCTCTCCCCTCCCCCAAATCTTACCCTTATTGTGCTTTTTTGTGAAATGAACACTTCGTAGCTATTCAATGTTGCCAGTGTCAAAACTCTTTCACCTGTACCTATTTACAAGTACTTATCTTTGTATTTTAAAAGAGAAAACAGCTCAACTTTTTCCCCATCTTAAATGTTTTTTCAAATGGCTGCAGAATACTCTCATTGGTTTTTAAAACTCCGAACTGCTTCCCTCCTCAGCCCTGGCAGGGTGATGTGTCTGCAGCCAGCCCGCAGGCAGCAGAGTGGAGTTAGCTGGGCCTGGCTTTTCTGCAGCCCAGAGGCGCGAGTGCTGCTGGGGGACGCAAGCTGAGAGGCCTGGCTGGAGCTGGGCCTGCAGCAGCACTCGAAGTTTTTATGATTGTGCAGCTCCCTTGCTCTTGCTCTTTCCCCTAAGGTAATGCCCCATGCAGTTGATCTGTGAGGCCTGCAGTATATTGGGAACGAGACTCAGAGTGCAGAACTCTCGGCTGGGTTCTGGCAGGTAGCTCGTTGGCATGGTATTTGTCTATCATGTCCCCAGAGAGAGGCCCTGGTACCGTACCCAGCACTAGAAGAAGAAAAAACCTTCAATGAGTGAGATTGCTGCTTTTTCCCGAGGCATGTTAAATCTTCTCATCATTTAGTTAAATAGTAATAATTTTATTATAATTAAATCCCAGGTGTTATGTTGGATGATGAAATTTGGGGTGATTTTCCTTCTTTTAAGCTAATTTCTGTATTGCTTGAATTTGCCACATACCCATGTATTTTTTGGGGGGGGGGGCGTTCTTTGTTTTGTTCTGTTTGAGAGTTTTTGATGGTACTGAGAATTGAACCCAGGGCCTTTGCACAGAGCTACATTTGCAGCACTCTTTAAAATATTTTATTTTTTAATTTTTAATTTTTATTTCTATTTCAGTAAGTTCCCCGGGCTGGAAATTTACAATCCTCCTGCCTTGGGGTCCCAGCGTGTTTGGGATGATAGGTGTTTGCAAATACGCCTAGATATATATGCACTGCTTTATAACCAGTAAGCAACAGCCTTGCTTTTTTAAAAGTACAGTACAAGAAAATGATAAGAGTTAAAGGCAGTGGACATATTTCAGATTGTATCTTTTGTGCTATGTGATATTGGGGGACAATTTTCATCTTTTTTTCTAAGAACTCTCCTTCCCCACCCCCAAATGGGCTTGACTTTGCCTATAAATACTGTCAAGAGTTCACTAAAAACTTCGAGGATTTCCCATCCTGCCCTATGGAAAAATACTGATAATCCTGTAAAGAGATTTAATCCCCACTGCTGAACTCCATGGCCCGCCTAGGTATGAGTGTCAGAGGCAGCACCCTGGGTCCTGAGGCTGTCCCCGCAGAACCCTATGCATGACTCACGACCGTGATCTCCTCTGCCTTCCTTCGCCCTGGTGCCCTTCTTTTCGCTCGTCCACTTCCAAAGCCTACGGTCGGGTCGGGTCTCCTGGCCCCTTACCAAAATCAGAAGGCGACAGAGGAGAGCAGCGTGGGCTGTGTGCGAGGCTGTTACAGGCCTTGGCCGAGGATCCTCCCGCTGCCAGCCCTTCTGACCTGCAGCGCCTGCTCCTAAGGGCAGGAGCTTCTCCGGGTCGCAGGTCAGGAATCAGCGCCCTGGCTCGGCCTGGCCTGCGGGCCTGTGTTTCTGACTGCAGGAGAGATTTCAGGCGCACACACAGGAAGGTGAAACAGGAACTGTGCTGGAAGAATTGCAGCCTTGAACTTCTGCTCAGGGAAGAGCGCTGAGGAGCCGCAGCCTCCGCGTCCTGCGAGCTCGGGGCGCCCCCAAGCGTTAGTCCGCCCTCACCACAGCTGCTTCCCCCCACGCGCTCTAGCGCCATCTGTCTTAATGTTTTGCCAGAAGCTCCTCCTGCCTGTTACTTCTGAAAATTCAGGCACCCAAAGGTTCCTGAGGTCCCGAAGCATGGGTTTGTTTTTGTGCAAACTGCCCCCGAGGGAACGCAGCTTGTGGTCAGTTCGCTCCCTGGCCCCAAACTTGCTCGCTCCCACATCTGACAATAGGCTCCCCCTTCGCAGGACCCTCCCACTTCGTCTTTAGGGACCTTTGTACAACCTGCAGACGCTGGCTCGGTCACGTCTTCGCTTTGCTCCTCCAGGCCAAAAACTACATGATACAGGTTTGAGGGCCGGTCTCCTTGCGCGGAACTTATCTTCAGAGCTGGACTTGAACCTCCACCTACCTCTTAACGGATGAGAATAACCTCCAGACATCTGGAAACTTTTTATTTCCCTCCTCCCCTCTCTTCTTTCTTCCCTTCTTTTTTGTTGATCTTTCTTAGTCTACCTCTGTGTCAAAACACACTTGTCTTTTTTTTGACTTAGGCCAAATTCCACACTTCAAGAGCCACTGAGTTCAACTGTTGTCCTTGCTCATTTATGAAGGTTCTTAACACTTTTATTCATTAATCTCCACACTCATTGCCACCAGCCAAGTGAAGAGTTCTTTGTAATTTGTGTGCGCATGTGTGTGATATGTATGTAGCGAGTATGAAGCATGTATGTGTGGTAGATGGCGTATGTGGTATTTGTAGTGTGTAATGTGGGTGGTGTGTAGCATGGAGTGTGTAATATATGTAGTATATGTGTGTGGTGTGTGTGTAGTGTGTGGGGAAGTTGTAAGCTATATGATGTATGTATACTGTATGTGGTGTGGGGTGTGTATCATGTCTGTGTGGGGTGTATGGAGGATGTACGTGGGGGTGTCGTGTGGAATGTGCAGTATGTGTGTAAGGACTTTGGTGTGAAGGATATGGTTGGCTCATCTGTTACCACAGCTTCTTGTGGCCTGAACCCTACAACAGCAGCTCCCACTCCTGTCCCTGTGTGGACCGTGTTCGTGGATGAGCAGCGCGAACTCTGCATTTGGTCCCTTGGGTGGCTGCTAGCCATAACTGTGGGCAGAGTGGCCAGGTCAGGAACCCCCTCTGGCAGGGAGAAGGGCAGCGGGCACTGGCTGGACTCTGAGGGATGCAAGGAGCCAACCTGCAGCCCTCGATGCTCTAACCAGCCAGGGAGGTGTCTGCTCAGAAGCACACGAATGCTTCAGCCCATCAAGAGGGCTAAACCCAGAGCATTCCAGATCAGATGAGAATAAAGCATCAAGTCCTGTGTGTGGACCTTGGTATAGCCTTGGGAAGGTAAACTTGTTTCTGTCACTCGGCCGCTGTTCAGAACTAAGGTTATAATTTATGTACATTAAAGCAAGGATCTTAAGCGTGCCACGAAAGAACTTGGCAGTTAGGTATATGTCTGTGTAATCGCCACCCAAATCAAGATCTAGAACACTCTGGTCTCCCCCGGAAATTCCATCACACCCATCCTTCCATCTCTCTCCCTCCCACTGCCCACCTAGAGGCAGACACCACCCTGATTCCTGTTACCAAAGATTAATTCTGCCTGCTCCGGAACTTCATTTAAATAAAGTACAGAACCTTCTGGCTTCTTTGACTAAACATAATGTTTTTGAAATTCATGCATATTACACTTCTTTTTTATTGTTACATAGCACTGCATTATAGAGCTACACCATCGTTTATTTATCCATTATCCTGAGGATGGACTTTTTTTTTTTTTTTTGAGACAGGGTCTCGCTTTGTAGTTCAGGCTGGCCCTGAGCTCACTATGTAACCCAGGCAAGCCTTGAACTCAGCAATCCTCCTGTCTCTGCCTCCCGAGTGCTGGGATTACAGGCATGAGCCACCACGCCCGGCACTGTGGTATGTGGTATTGATTGCTGGTGGGCGTGAGTCACCACACCCAGCATTGTTGTATGTGGTTACCGGGGATAGAACTCAGGACCTTGCGCTTGCGAGGCAGGCACCGGAACCACTGAGCTAAATCTCGGCCCTGAGGGTGGACATTTTGACTACTTCTAGAGATTTTTGTGGGTGAGGGAGGGGATTAATTATTAGTCATTTCATGTATTTTTTTATTTCTTTGGTGTTTGGAATTGAACCCAGGACCTGTACATGCTAAGCACATACTCTGCCACTGAGCTACATCCTCAGCCCATTGTTTTTTGTGGGTTTCTTGTTGTTGTTGTTGTTTGTTTGTTTCTGTGGAACCAGGATGAAACTCTGACCTTTGTCCCTCCAAGGTAGGCGCGGTACCACTTGAGCTAAATCCCCGGCCCCCCAGCCCATTGTTTTAAACGGTCACTCTCTGAATATCCTTATACAAGTCTTTTAAGAAAACCTGATCTCTGCCCATGTTTCCTTTCTCTGAGTTAAATAGCTGGTTATATTAACTTTTTAAAAATCTGGATAGCTTGTTACATTGATTTTTTTTTAAGCTTCTAAAATTGCAGCATTTCACAGTGGTCACCCATGACAGTTCCATTTTCATCTTTATTCTTCCCAATATGAACACAGCCATGGAGTCATTATCTTGCTGCAGTTTTAATATGCATTTCTCCGAAGACAGATGGTGTTAAGCACTGGTAACTCAAGAATAAGACTCAATAAGTCTTATTTTTTAAAAGTATGAAATAAGACATGGCAGTGTCATGGGAACCCTAAACAGAATGTCTCATCTCCACATCTCTAGAAGGAAAGTTGGCTGATCCCAAGAAGGCCCTGTGGAGGCGAGAAGACCCTGGAGGGGACACTGAGGACCGAGAGCTGAAGAGACTCACGGCACGCAGGAGAGGGCCAACTGGAAATGACTGTATCCCTGCCCACCAGTGTTAGTTTAGCTTTGAATCTGAACCCCAGTGAGAGGGAACTGAAGGGAACTGACAAGCTGTCCTCCAGGAGACCACTGTGTAATGACCCTCACAGTCCCGCAAGGGCATGAGGCTAGAGCACCCAAGCCCATCCACACCTTCAGCAGGACGCCCCACACCAGCCTCAGCCCTGCCCACGGCCTTCAAATCCTTCCAGACTTCCAGATGGGAAGACACACATCAAACAGATGTCACGGACTGAGGGTCAGCTAACCCTGTGTGTCAAGATGGCTCTTTTGTCGTAGAATGAAACCTAGAATTACCAGATGGCCCAGGAACTTTGAAGAGCCAACAAGGACTTGAGGAGAGATTTTGCACCCATGTTTAGTGTTTCTGCCTATAGCTGAGAGTGGAAACAATCCAGTCCTCACCTACAGAGGCATTGGTCAGCAGTGTGTGCTACGTTCATACAGAGGAATACTTTCTAGCCAGAGAAAGGCAGGAATTCCAGCACGCTACAGCATGGAAGAACTTTAAGACATTATTTAAAGGAAGTGAGACAGACACAGAGAGACAGATATTTCACAATTCCACTCCTATGAGGTGCTGAGAGCAGGCAGTCTCAGGAGACAGAAAGCAGATGAGAGATGACCAAGGCAGGGTGATGGCGGGAGGTGGGTTATTGCCTTAAGTTCTGAGTGTCAGTTGGATGACAAAGCACCAGAGATGAATGATGGTGGTGTCTGCACAACTGTGTTTCTGATGTTACTGAGTTGTACACTCAAAAAATGGTTGAAGTAGAAAATTTTAGACTAAGTCTATCCTACTAGAATGAAAACAAAACAGAAAAGTAGTAGCTAGGTGTGGTCATACAGAATGAACACTGAGGGTCAGCTAACCCTGTACATGGCTGCCTTTTCCAGAAGTGCTTCAAAGTTGGGAGGTGGCACCAGCCAGCCTGGCATCCTTAGGGCCCTGCTGGACACTGATGGCTGTAGAATCCCAAAGAGAGGTACAAATGACAGGCACCAGGTACATGGCCTAGATGTGCTGCACATCATGCACAGAAACATTATAGGAGAGTTTGTAGAGTATGTGGGGCTGAGTGGCTAATGTGGGTCTTGCAACTCAGTAACTTAACCCAACGTAGCCAGAGAAATGGTAGCTGTGGGCACTGAACTTTACACTTATGTGGGCCTCTGGAAATATTTTAAAATCTTAAAAGTGATAGATAGATAGATAGATAGATAGATAGATAGATAGATAGATAGATAGATAGATAGATAGATAGATATAGATGGTGTTATTATTTCTTAATTACTCGGAGACCTGTACCTTGCATACCTTATTAACTGGGAAGGTTGTACCAAATTTTAAGTATCTTTTTGTTTATTCTCTAAAGTGATTCAGCACATTGTATTTTTAGCTTAGGTATTTAGCAGAGTTTAGCAGAATAAACAGCATATACAAATATGTAGGCAAGACAGCAAATGCTAAAAGAGGGCAACATGCAAGTCATTGTGAAATATCAAAAGCACTCTGATTCTGAGGCAAGTCAGAGGAGCCTCTAGAAGTGACGTTTACCACGATCCCTGAAGGGTTCATAAAAAATTTCCCAGCAGACAACAAGGGTGTGGAGGAAACATTCCAGGCCAAAGCAGCCACCCAACACAAATGGTATCACAGTGAGGGCAGGTGCAGGAGGGTGGAGGGGGCTGGAAGCTCTGTTTCTCACTGTGTTCCAACCTGCCTCAGAACCCAGGAGGGCCGTAGTCTGGGGTGAAGAGCATTGGGCCCAGCCTGACCTTTTAATGAGAAGGGTGTAGTAAGGATATTGGTTTCATGACTCCATTGCACACATAAGTGCAGAGGGGAGGAGGGCAGAGCTGGAGCACTTCATAGTTGGACACAAAGACCTTGTGCCCTCAGCAGCTGTGCACAGAAGGTAGACAGAAGGGATACTGACAATGACGATGAAATGTGGAGCCAGTTGAGGGAAGGAAGAGAAGGAAGCAAATTTCATCACTGAGGTTGATTGTCTTGTTTTGTATGTAGGGCCCTTGTGCTGAGCTGCACTGCCAACCCTTTACATATTTGACTTTGAGACAAGATCTTGCTACGTTGTTGGTCAATTCAGATTTGCCATCCTCCTGCCTCCACCTTCTAGAATGCAGCAATCACAAGTGTTGGCTGCCCCAGGCATGCTCGAGGTGGCTTCGTGACCCACCTTCAGAGGACTCTGGGTACATAGGAGTAGTGGGCAGAGAGAAGACTGGGCAGCAAAAAAGCAGGAAAGCTCCTGGGCGTGGGCGTGCTGGGAGAAGGCAGGGGTTTTGCTGATGGAGGGACTTCAGAGAATGAAGATGGAACCAAGCATAAACTCCAGGGCCAGGGCAAAGAGGGATGTAAGAAGACACTGATTGCCCGAGTGTCCCTTGCAGGTCTTGGGGAGCCAGAGGGCTCCTTGTGCTGGCTGCTCGCTGCTTCCCTGGGTGAGCGGTGGAGGACTGACAACAGCTCCCTCGCTCCGGAGGGTTTGGAGGAGCGTGCAAGGACAGACCTTCCTCTTACTGTTACTTTTGTCGCATTGCTGTGATCAGATAAGCCACAGGTGTTACAGCTGTTGTATATGATAGAGAATGCTTCACTCTCCCCAAACCTCAGAGTAGGAAACATCTTTGGCACTGAATGTGTATCTGTGCACATGCATGCTCCCCTTTACTTGTTCTTTGTGGTGCATTTAAAAATGTTTATGAAGAAAACTGATGACCATGTGGCTAATTTGCATAGTAAAAAAGAAAAAAGTTTATAGTTTTAATTTCAAAAACTAACATAAAAACTAAAACACACACTCACCCAGGCATGGTGTGTAAGGCTCCCTGGCTCAGGGCCCTCAACCTGAGTTCTGCACCCTCGGAGAGGAGCAGCCCACCTGGGCGGTGCACAGTCCTGGGACTTACTGACAGCCTGGCCTCTGGGCTGCCTGGCTTGTTTGTGGGGCGGGGAGGCTGTCCGTGAGCTGTGTGTTCAGTAACCTCCCTGCCTCTGCCCACGAGATGCCAACAGTAACCCTTCTTCCTCAGTATGGAAGCCAGAAAGCATCTCCAAGGCAGACGTGGAGGTATACGTCTCATGCTAGCACTTGGAGGCCGAGGCAGGAGAATCATCTTGAGTTTGAGGCCAGCCTGAACTACCTAGTGAGACCCTGTCTCAAAACAAGGAAAGAAAAAGTCTCAAGCTATAGCTAGATATCGCCTAGGATATAGTTACCAGATTTAGCAAATAAAGGCTCAAGGTACTTCGTTACTTTGGAATTTCAGATAAGAAATATGTTTTTTAGTACAAGTATAACTCAAATGCTGCATGGGACATACTTAGACCAAAAGGATTTTTATTTTTTTATTTTTTTTCCAAAAGGATTTTTAGATCGAGTTTAGCTGACAGCCCAGATTTCATCTGACCATGCTGCTGGGGTGCGCAGGGGAGTGAGACATGTTAGACGAGAGGGTGAGCTTGAGGCGCCTGGTGCACGGTGTGTGTCACAGAAATATTTCAGGAATCAGCCGTGCGCCTTGAATCCGCTCTGTATCCGTCCAGGAGGCTGCAGTGGATTCTCAAGGCTTCCTCAGTGGTACCAGAGCCACCCTCAGAGGGGGTGCGGGGGCCACTGGGAGCCTGCGGGGGCCACTGGGAGCCTGCGGGGGCCACTGGGAACCTGCGCGGGCCGGGGACGAACCTCCCGGCCACCCCTGCCCAGACATCACTCAGCCTGCGCCCCAGGCTTTGTCACAGCGGCTCCCGGGGTTGTTAAATCATTTCTCGGGAGCAGCAGCCGGAGAAGGTGATGCCGGATGAAAAACGGCTGCATTTGTCCCAGACTGAGTCACTCTGGCTTTGATTTTTCTGGCGCTGTAGCCCTACAAAACTATCCCTGGGATGCATCCGGGACAATCATTTCCACAGTCCGTAGCGGCCAGATGCGTGGCCCACCAGTCGGCCTTCGGGAGAGCGGAGGTGAAGCTGAACCCTGGGCAGATGCCTGACGTTTGGAAATAAAAAGAAGCGGGTTGGGGGTGAGGAGTAGCACCTGAGGCCTCCTGCAGGGTCGTGAATCGTGGACGGGCCGAGCAAATCCATCCCTGCCAGCGAGTTCAGTGACCAGCACCCTGCAGTTCCCTTGTCTTCAGACAGCCAGAATGAAACCTGCTTCCAAGTTGTGCTGGAGTCAAATGCTGCCAACTCCGGTGTGCTCTGTGTTTGCAAAAGGAAGTCTAATTTGCATTCCAAGAAGTATCAGATTTGTCCACTGGAAAAATAGACTTTTTCCTCTCGGGGCCTCTTTTCTTGTCTAGGGGCCCCTTTCCTCCCAGGTTCTCCCTGAGGCCGCGCATCAGAAACAGACTCACAGCCCAGGTGAGCAGCCAGAGCCGGAGCAAAGGGAGAAGAGCCGCGCTCTGGCCCCAGTGAAGCCGAAAGCAGCTGTGGGCTCTTCTTTACTCAGTCTCGTGCACGCACCACCTCGGCCTTGGTCTTCACCATCAGCTCCAGCTTCTAATAGGTTCGAGTTCATGGGGAACAGTTCTGAAATGAGGCAGTAACCAGTGGCGGTCACCACCGTGAAATGTGAGGATGCAGCGTGTTTGAGTTTATTGGGACCTTGTAGGTATACATCATAAGGTTCTGTTTTTAAATCTCCATCATTATTTGAAGTTCAGCCTCCCGTTTTATATCTCAGTGCAGTTCAAGCCGTCTTGGTTATCTGCTGCTTCCTTCTTTCCCCTTTGGGCTGGGCTCACCGCTTCTTCACCATGACTTCACTCTGCCAGTTGCAGGGGCACGAGCAGTGGTTGGCAGAGGACATG
>PVIC010001222.1:0-95824 GCA_004025085.1 Thryonomys swinderianus
TGAGGTAGAACCTATCAGTGGTTGAAGTAAGTGGAGATATACTTTACAGGCATACTAAAGTCTACTTTTGTGGGTTGGATATGACTAAGAAGTCTGTGGTCAATTCACTGAGCAAGATCCCCTCACAATGTTTCAACAGGACAGTGAAATGACAAAGGCTGTATTTTACAAAGACTAATTTTGCTACACAAAAGGACAGAAGAGACAAGGGAAAGAAAGCAGAGGTCAATTTGGAAACTCATTCACATAAGGCAAGCAAGTGAAAATTTAGACTTATTCTCAACTAGTACCATGGTAACAGAGTAGAAAATATATACTAAAGATTTTAGAGGAAATATCTATGAAATTCATCAACTAGTTAGAGGTTTAGGAATAAAAGGGAAGAACCAAATTATTCATTTTTAACTACAAAGGCTTGGGGGAATAAATATATCATTTATAGAAATAAAAAATGAGATCTTGGGGCTAGAGATTTAGCTCAGTGTTTCTCCACCTGCCTAGCAAGCAAGGTCCCTACTTCGATCCCTGGTAACCACATACAATAGTACTGGGCTTGGTGGCCCAAGCCTGTAATTCCAGCATTTAGGAGACAGAGGCAGGAGGATCGCTAAGTTTGAGGCTTGCCTGAGCTACATAGTGAACTCAGGGCTAGCCTGAACTACAAAGCAGGACCCTGTCTCAAAAAAATAAAAATTAAAATCTTGGAAATATCTAGGGTTGTAAAGAGAACAGTGCATTTGGTTATAACATGGTGAACTGGAGGTGCCTATGAAGTATTCAGATATCCACTTATGAATAGTTGAAAATATCTGATTGGAGGAAAAAAGAAAGGTCTAGACTGGAGAAAGTTTCATTTTCTATCCTTTCATCATTTGTTTTAGTTTTTCCTCTCTCTTCTAATTCCCAGTTTTATGTACTTAAATTTTCCAGAACTCCACCAGCCATGTGTCGCACTAACAATAAAGACAATACTGGTGGCTGCGTGCCAGTGCTGACCTCAGAGAGCGTCTCCCACCCACACCTCACCGCCATCCGTAGGGCTGGAGCAGAAATCCCACCTCCACTGGGTGTAGCCGCTGACCTGGAAGCCCTACAGTCACTGCTGGCCCTACCAGCAGCACCGTGAAACTTTCAGGCGCCATTGTTGTGGTCCCCAGACAGGTGGGAAAAATGAGATGTTCTCCTTCATGTACTTCTATTATGAACCATCTCCAACATAGAGCAGCCTGTGCCCTACGTTTAAAAGACACTGGTTGTTTAATTTCTGCTACCATTCCTGTGTGGGATCCACACATGATGTAACCCAGGAATGACTCAAATTCTGAGCACCAACAGGTGTTGTGAGAGGATTCTCAACCTGGAACCATATCTGCTTAGTTCCAATTATTTGCAAGATAAGTTTTAATCATAATTCACTTATTCTAAATAAATGATTGAATATTATTTATTGATAAAACATAGTCAACTCAATCAACACTGGACTCTTATGAATTCCATAAAGTTTATTAAAAGTTTACTTTCTTTTCTTTTTCTTTTTAAAAAAATTTTTGTGGTACCAAGGATCAAACTCGGGTCCTTGTGCGTGCAAGGTAGGCATGGTACCATTTAAGCTAAATCCCTAGCCCTACCACTTTTACTTTCTACATCTTTACATTTTAAATCTGAGAAACAACTAAAATAAATAAGGTAATTTCTTTAGCTATGAGAGTCCACAGCAAGGTACAAAGGTTTTTGAACTATAATCAAATGATTCAAGGAAAGCCATGAGAAATAGATATTACTTCCTTTTTTAGATGCACTGAAATCCAAAGCTCAGATGGAATGACTATCTCCCACTCCACAAGTTTAAAATTGCTGACCACTTTGGAAATAAGTGTGGAGATTCTTCAAACAACTAGGATAAGAGGTCTCATTTGACCCTACTCTTTATCTGCTAGTTATGTGCATGAAAGAATTAAAAACATCATACCACACTGTTATCTGTGCACCCAAGTTTATAGCAGCTCGGTGTGCAACAGCTAAATCTTGAAATGCCCACAACCTGGAGACTGGTTAAAGGAGATGTGGGGTTTTTAATAAAATGGAGTTTTCCTGAGCCATAAAGATGGATAAATTAGAGGCATTGATAGCTAAATAGATGCAACTTGAGGCCTTATTCATAAGTGAAATAAATAGGACACAGATGTTTAAATGCTATATTATTTCTCTAACACAAGAATCTAAAGATAGGGCCGGAGATTTAGCTCAGTGGTTCCAGTGCCTGCCTCTCAAGCACAAGGCCCTGAGTTCGATCCCCAGTAACCACATACAATGCTGGGTGTGGTAACTCATGCCCACCAGCAATCAATGCCACATACCACAGTGCCAGGCAAGGTGGCTCACGCCTATAATCCCAGCAATTGGGAGGCAGAGACAGGAGGATTGTTGAGTTCAAGGCTTGCCTGGGCTACATAGTGAGCTCAGGGCCAGCCTGAACTACAAAGCGAGACCCTGTCTCAAAAAAAAAAAAAAAAAAAAAGAAATCTAAAGGTAGGGCCCAGAAATTTAGCTCAGTGGTTTCAGCATCTGTCTGCCAAGCACAAGGTACTGAGTTTGATCCCTGGTACCACATAGCACAATGCCAGGCATACTGGCACCTGTAATCCCAACACTCAGGAGGCAGAGCCAAGAGGATTGCCAAGAGTTTGAAGCTAGTCTGGATTACACAGTGAGTTCAGAGCCAACCTGAACTACAAAGTGAGACCCTGTATCAAAAAACTTCAAAAGGAAAAAGGCAAAAACAAAAAAAGAAATTAAAAGTACCAATGAAATCCAGACTGTATGATAAGTATTGTGAAATAGGAAGAAAATCTTTAAAAGGAAAGGAAGCTGAGTGTGGACAAGGGAAAGCAAAGAAGAGAAAAAAATTTGATGGTAAACAATTTAAAAAACAACACAAAGTTTATTTATAGGAGGTTGGGTGTGGAAGAGAGGTCAGAGGAATAGAAGAAATAAGAATCAAGGTCCATCATGAACAGCAATGAGGAAGGTAATCATAATGTACCACTAAATTCAAATTATTAAGATTAAAGTGCTGGATGTGGTAGTGCACACTTACAATCCCAGACTTCAGGAGCCTGAGTGCAGCAAGTTTGAGGCCAGCCTGGACTCCCCACCAAGGTCGAGGCCAGCCTGAACTGCCCAGCAAAACCTTGTCTCAAAAAAAGTAAAAAATAAAGAAATAAAAGGAAGTTTAAAGTCTAGCCCAAGCTATAGAAGCAGTGATAATGGAAACTATGGAATTAGATGAGATAGCTCAAGTTGGTACAAAGATAATGCAAAGGAAACAAGTATCCAATAAAGAAGCCCATGCTTTAAGTGAGGATTTGACTGTCAAGATAATGCTTCAAGGGAGAATAATAGTTTTAATTCTAAAAAACGTGGTCCAACTGCTGTTTGCTTTTGTGTCCAAGTTGCTGGTTAATTTAGAGAGCTGAGTAAATCAATAAATTACTATCCTCGTGTGTGTTTAGTCCGTTGCTTGGAAAGAGAATTTCCTTTCTTGTACATTATCTCATTTCATCTAGTTAAAGAGGGCACAGAAGACAAAGAGAGAAAAGATTAGACATAGAATCCAGGCTTTCTAATAATAATGAGTATAGAGCTAGAGCAGTGCTGTAGATTTCAGTCAATGAGTTGCAAAGTGAAATTTATGTGCTTTAAACACAGTGAATATTTTGTGGTTTGCAGATGCTGAGCTTAGCAGGGGTGTGTTCAAGGATGTCATTTCCATGAAGGTTTCTGTAATGTCACCTCCTGACTCCAGCTACACAGACCCTTCGGTTCAGGGTGAATGCAGTGGGGACGTTGATCCATCAGTTAGGGGGAGGGAGCTCCCTGCCTTTTGTTTCCAAGAAGCAGGTCATCTTCACGCACAGTCTGTTGCATCTATTTAATTCTTCCGGACTGTTTCCCCGGCTCTGAATCATGAGTGAAAGTCCAAAAGCTGTAATGCTGCACCAGAGGCCATTTATATCTCTCAGTGGAGGAGAGCCAATGTCAAAACTATAAACCACCTGATACCTGAAATACGACGATAGCTTCTAAAAGTCATAACCCAAGCAGAGCACTCTGTTTATATTTTTTTTTTATGTGAGTGAAATACCAAAGCAAGTCAGAGGTCTCTGATGGGCTTGGGATTTTTCCACTCACACAAATACACCCACACATTCACACACACACAGACTATGACCTGTCTCACCTGATCCCTTCGCCTGCCCCTCCTTTTTTACCAACACTGCCATTTGGAAACTAGAGTTGGAAAAGGTAAATAGAAGTATAAAGAGGTATACCCACATTTTTCACTTTTTTTTTTTAAGTACTAGGGATTAACTCAGGACCTTCTACATCCTGGCCTTTTTTTATTTCATTGAGACAGACTCTCACTAAGTTGTTCAGACTTGGCTGGAGTTTGGAATTATCCTGCCTCACTCTCCTAGAGTGCTAGGATTTCACCATCCTTACAGTTACACATCTCTCCTCAGCAAGAATGGGTGCTTGTAATGCTGAGGTACATACAGTACATCGGTAGCTCTGTGGGCCCAGTTGTTTATGGGTCCCCTGTAGTCTGGAAATTCAGAAACCTGAAACCAGGACAAATGATCAGAACAAAACTGGGGAGACAGTATTACTTTCCCATTTATAGATAAGGATGGTGAGACTCAGAAATGTCAAATGGGTTATCCAGGATCAAGGTTTGGAGTGGCCTTCAAGCCACATATTTCTAATTCCAAAGTTTGAACTCTTACAACTATACACCACTGTGCTACTTCATTATTTTTTTGTGTATCACTTATGTGAACCAGTATTTGCTCTGACATCTTTAAAAATACCAACCAAGAACATGTTCTTTACTTTTTTGGTGGTACCAGGGATCAAACTCAGGCCCTTGTGCTTCCAAGGTAGGAGCAGTACCACTTGAGCTAAATCCCCAGACAGCCCCCCCAGCCAGGAACATATAAAACAATTTAATCCCATAAGGGACTAGGAACTAGGCAACAAAACACAAAACTGCCAATCAAGCAACTAATCAATCCATCATAACAGAGCCTGTGATTCACCCAACCTCTGAGAAGCAATAAATAAGAGAATGAATATCCCCCCAAGCTACTACCCGTTTAATGTTTGTGTTCTGAACTCACTTCTGAACTACAATTCCTACTGAAACAAAACCATAATCATCTGTTGTTTAGACAATAAGGCATTTATTAGACAATAAGGCATTTATTTGCATTTATTTTAAAAACCTCTGTGGTAAACATCCACATGCCAACCACTCTTTCTAGTAATTTCTATGCATATCTTATTATTATTTATAATAATCCTATGGATTACAATCCTCTCAGGCTCTTCTTCCAATATTATTCTTCCTCACACAATCAGCCAAGTGCTAGGTGATTGTCCAGGTCAGCACATAATTAATTGTATCTGAATGCATACAAGTTGTAGTAAACAAAATGAAAGCATAAATTTACATTTTTAACAACCATAGTGCTCACTTGAGAAATAAATGAATGATTCCACCACTTTGGAATTAAGAAATAAAACTAATTTAACTGAGGGTCACACCAGCACTCTTCCACTGTATAAATAAAGAATTAAGCCCATCCTGGGGAACACTTACAGGGGAACACTAAAGCATTTCGGGAGCGAAAAGAAAACATTGAAAACAAGGGAAAAGCAATCTGACTGAAAAGGCTAACATGGGGGATTTTCTAGAGCTTAACAGTAAAGGTGAAGAACAAATCTAATAATTCTTCACTATTATTGGAAAGAACTTGTTAATATTAGGTTCAGCATGTCATGACAGAAGTGACCAAGTTACAGTGGTAGAAGTACTTTTCTCACGTTCACGGAGCCCAAGAAACAACTCCTCACTCATACGACACTGCATCTGTGGCATGTGGTCTCCTCTACTTTACTGTCTAAAATGGCTGCTTAAGCTTCAGACATCAGGTCTGCCTTCTGTTCAGCAGTGAAAAATAAGGCATGTTCTTTCACTTTTAACCATAGATGTTAGAAATTTCACATGATACTTCTGCTAACATTCCATTGGCCATATGCCAACATCTTGCCAAAAGAGAAGCTGAGAAATAAAGTTCCATTTCCAGATAGCCAAACGCCCAGCCTCTAGTTCTGACTGTCACTAAGAGGAGAAAATGTGTATTAGGGCAGTTTTTCCCAGAAACTCCATGGGGTGCTGTTTTAGGAATAAAGAAGATCCTACATAAGACCTTACATATTAAGGTCTACAAAAGGCTGGATTCACTCTTTGAGGGACATAGTGTCTCTGTTTTGGGATATTCCTAAGAAAGGGTAAATTTCAAATCTTTTTTTTACCTGCTTTTTTGTCAGAAGCTGAAAGTGTAAGTTTGGAAATCTTGGTGGTCCTAACCAACCTGTAAGACAGTGGATATAGAAGGCTGGGGTAAAAGAGAGCAAAACTGAGTGTCTAGAATTTATATAACATTAGAAGTAAGTATTTATCAAGCACATAGTATCTACCGAGTATTATGCTAAATACTCGGTATAATTTACTTGTATTACCTTATTGTTCATAATAGTCCTATGGAGCAGAATTGATCTATTCTCATTTTGTACACATGTTAATTCATTCATTAAAGTTAAGTAGGTACATAAAAGTTAAATAAGTTGCTGCGTATCCTAGAGATAATAAGCTGAAGAACTGGACTGGTCTGATTCCAGAGCTCAATGTTATAGCCACAATCTTCCTCGCGCAGTCTATTTCCTGTGCTTGAAATGATTGCTGGTGCTTCTACTTCTCCCTCTGCCTCTCTGGCAGGCTCCCAATCCTCTCAAAAAATAAGTCTAATTATCAGCATCTCTGAGAGGCCCCCCTTAACTCTTCTGGACACTAAATCACTCCCCTTCTGCCCGCCGCTAGAACTTTCACCCATATATCCAGCTCTGTCTTCTCCCTGTTATACTAAGAAAGCAGTACAAACAGGTCCAGGAAAGGATTACTTCAGAAGGAGTTAACATTTGGAGAGAAAATCAATCTAGTTGTCAAATTAGATCATAAACCAAAGTAAATGGAGGTGGATTAAGGTGCTACATTTTTTTAAAAAAAGAAATTAAAGCATGAAAGTGATTAAATAAGAGCAAATATTTATCAACAACTGAGAGGGAGAAAACCTAAGTTTCAAAGGGATGAACAAAATCCTAAGAGAAAAAATCAATGGATATTAAAACATGAACTAGTTTAAAATGTTTCTAGGTTAAAATAAAATCAAAATGACAAGGACTTTTTTAAAACTAGGAAAATACATTGCCTTAAATAAATTTTTAAAATTTTTTCTCATATTTAAAATTTCTGAAATAAATAGATATAATATTAGCATCTACTGTGGCTTCATGTATCAACATAAATAACTCATACAAACAACATGTTGATCAAAATAAGCCAGGTCACCGTGCAACCATTGTGGAGATCAGTGTGGAGATTCCTCAGAAAACTAGGATTAGAGGTCCCATTTGACCTTGTTATTCCCCTGCTAGGAATATACTCAAAGGAATTAAAAGAATTATATAGTAAAGACATATTTGCACCCATGTTTATAGCAGCTCAGTTTGGGATAGCCCAATCTTGGAAACAACCCAGGTGCCCATCACCTGGAGAATGGATATAGAAGATGTACTTTATTTATAAAGTGGAATATTACTCTGCCATAAAGAATGACAAGTTTCAGCCGGGCGTGGTGGCTCATGCCTGTAATCCCAGCACTTGGGAGGCAGAGGCAGGAGGATTGCTGAGTTCCTGGCTTGCCTGGGCTACATAGTGAGCTCAGGGCCAGCCTGAACTACAAAGCAAGACCCTGTCTCAAAAAAAAAAAAAAAAAGAATGACAAGTTTCATTCATTTATGTGCTAATGGACACACCCTGAGGACACAGGAATATGTGAAGTAAATAGATCACAGATATGTAAATACCGTATCTTTTCTCTGGTATGAAAACCTATAGATGTAAATGACTTCTAGAATGTAGGATAGATTTTGTGAAATAGGAAATATTCAAAGGGAGTGTGTGTGGTAGGGGAAAGTAATGAAGGGAAAGAATAAATATGATTTGAAAAGAAAAAGAAAGCATATGTGTATGGGGGTGGGAGTGGGTAGGGATATGGGTAAAAATGAGAATTAACTCGTGTCATATACTGGTACAAATTCCCCACTGTTGAATGTGATTGTGAGCTGTGTGTAAAATGTACCAATAAAAAATTAAATTAAAAAAATAGGCCAGTTATGAGTTCAGAATATTGCCCCATCTACATAAATATACAAAACAGCTACAACTATTTGTGAATTCCTTCATAATCAATAATATATTCAGAAAAGAAAATTATTATCAAAACCCAGGATTGTTTGGTGGATTAAAGCACGAGGAGAAAGCGAAGGAGGTGACTGCTAAGAAGGTCGATGTGGACCTCAGAAGAGGCAATGGGAAGTGGATGAAGAGGAGACAATATTTACACATCATTTTTTAATTTAAATTCACCAGTCGTGGTTGCACAGTCCATTGTCCACTTATTGTTCAAACCACATGTGTGTTTCACAGTCTTCTTTATGAACAGTAGTCACTCCTAGGCTTTGGCTTTTTTTGTTTGTTCATTTCAGTTACTTCCAATCAACTGCAGTGTGAAAATGTCAGGTGGGAAATTCCAGAAATAAAAAAATAGGCATATTTTAAGTTGGGTGTCACTTTGAGTAGCACGATGAAATCTCACACTGTCCTCTTTCATCCACCCAGACTGGACATCATTCCTTCATCCAGTGAATCCATCCTTCACGTGTCACCTACCCATTAGTCACTTCATAACCACCTTGGTTACCAAATCATCCATGTCATGGTGGCTCTGAGCTTGTGCTCAAGGAACCTTTAATTATTATTATACTTAATGATGACCCCAGAGCACAAGAGTAGCAATGGTGGTAGTTCAAATATGCTGAAACCAGAAAGTCTTTCTTTGACATGGCAAAGATTCTCAAAAAAGAAAAGGCCATCTGCTGAGCCTCCAAAGATCTACGACCAGAACAAACTTTCTATCTGTGCAACTGTGAAAACGAATTTCGTTCTAGTTTTTGTGTCACACCTCAAACTAAAAAATTCTGCCGCAGTCCTCTATAAGTACTTAGTTTGCATGAGAATGCTTTAAATTTGTATATGCCTAGGTATATATAGAAAAAAATACTATGTATGTTTGGTACTGTCTGTGCTTTCAGGAATCCATGGTGGGATCTTACAATATATCTCTCACAGATGAGGGCAGACTACTGTTTATAGTTGGGGGACATCAGTATAAAAGTATTCAAATCATTTACCTAGAGAACCATCAGAAATAAACCAAAGGGTTAATGGTGATAGGCTATAGAAGGTGACTGTTATGGTTGGTTCCAAGGTTGAAAGCAACGGATTGCACCCAACTGATTGCATCCAAGATTTGTGTTGTTACCTGAAATGCTCATTGTGTTAAAGACTCGATTGCCAGCTGAGGGGCTTTTGAGAAGTGAATGGATCAAAGGACACTAGCTTGACTGATGGATGAATTCTTTGATGAACACATAGCTGAATGTGACATTAGGAAATGGGTCCTCTTTGAAAGTAGATCCCTGGAGGTATAACCTGGAAGGGTATTATCTTGTCCTTGGCCCATCCTGCTTCCCAGTTGCCATGAGGTAAGCAGCTTCCCTACAATATGCCCTTCCACCACAATGTCCTTCCTGCACCATGAACTTTAAAGCAACAGAGCCAGCAGAGCAGAGGATGAGACTTCTGAAACCGTGAGCCAAAACATGTTCCCTTCTTTGAGTTGCTCTAGCAGGTGTGTTGTCAAAGCGATGTAAAGGTAACACTGTGGGAGCACGGTGAAGTTCTTTGTGCTTCTTTTGTTAAACTTCCTGAGTATTCTAAATCCTTCATAATGTTAATACATCATATATATCTTTTTCTTTCTCTCTCTGTATCTCTCCTTTTCCCCTACTTTTACTTCCTTCCTTCTTTCCTTCTTTCTGATCAAAGTTCTTTACTGATCCTGGTCCAACTCAAGACATACTCCTTAGCCAGAATTCTGAGTATGTGAGCATCAACTTTTTATCATTTACACTATCCCTACTTTGATTTATATCTTCTTTCCAGTTATGATCTAAAATTTTATTTCCCACCTCATGGCTCACATCTTGCTTTCCCAACTTGGTGATGTGCTGAGTGGAAAACAGTTTCTCATATCTCTGTTGTGGCCTTGTGTCAACCTTTTAAAGCGTCCTTCAGGTCAGCCCTGTGTGCACTGTGTCTCTATCCTGAGAATCAGTGGTGCAAAGATGTCCTAAGTTCTGAATCTATCATGAGTGCTCATTGTATGCCCTTTAATTCCATTAAAGGGATTTCTACACCTAGTCTAGATATACTTTAATGTGGTGTTGTTGTTTAAAGCACTGAATTTAGGGTCATATAGACTGGAGTTGGAATTCTGGTATTACCAAATAGATGTTAGGTGACCTTAAGCAAGTTATTCTTTTTATCCCCTTCAGCTTAATGACAACACTACCTGAAAGCTTGTAAAGATTAAATGAAATGATCCATGTAAAAATGCTTAGTGTCTGGGGTATGAAAGGTGCTCCATTAATGTTCTTCATCCACCAGCACTTCTCCTTCTAATTTAATATTTGAATAGAAGGTAAACACTCAGAACATTTTACACTTAATTTCATTAGTTTTTTCCTTACTTATCACTTTCTAAACTAACATTTTTTTCTAAGAATGCTCTTCAAAAAATGCTACTCTCAAGTCTTTTCTGTGCAGTAAGTTCCTTTAAGCAAGTGTAAGAGGCACTAGAATCCTAAATGAAATGGGAACACTGCATACATGGGAGGATGTGCTGGGGAGCTGGAAAGAGGGGCAGCCAGTGCTGAAAGCAGGTGTGTGAAATGCTGTCGTGAGAAACTGCAGCCAGCGTAGCTAAGAACTCTTGGACTACAGGAGTCACAACACAGAGCCTGGAGATGCTCAAAGCTACTTGTGAGATAATTACACCAAATCTAGAAAGAAGGATCACGGAAAATAAAAATAGTACCTAAGTTTTGACAGCATGAAGTTCTTAGATGGGCGGCTCTGCTTCAGTTCATTGGCTGACTCTCTGAAAACCATGAGCCAGTTCTGTGGTTTTGCATTTTGAGAATATGATAATCGATCACTGTTCACTGGTCTTACAAATATGCAGTGTATCCCTCAGAATTATCACAAAGCAGTTGCCTCAATTACATATTAAAAAACAAGATACACACATTCACCTTCGCTTTCTTAGCCGGAGATTCTTTGTCTTTCCATGCTGGAAAGACCTTGTCTTTATCAGCTTCCTTCTGTAGCAAACCTGGCCCTGCTGCTGGGCTGAAAATGTTTATGGGTGAAAATGCTCCTTACAAATTAAATGACATTTAGATTCTAAGACATGTCATTCAAACTACCTCTGAGCTCATAGCTTCTTACAGCTCAAAAATATAAGAAGCTATGTTTTGTGATTAAGATCAATGATTTCCTCATGTACGTAACCTAAAATGCAATTATATTTTGGATAGAGCCGAGCATTAACTATAACAGACTAACAAGGTTATCAGTACTTAACATGTTAAGTTAATAACTAAGGGTGAAAGCTTACCAGCTCCACACTATATTTTACCTCATTACTTGCAAGTACATAGGGATTTGGCTTTCTGGCTCAAAAGAAGAAGGTAAGGTTTTCTCAACACAGTTATATCTAACTTGAATGTACTACACAGAAAAGCCACAGAGAGTGGCTGACACATTCCAAACTTAACTATGTGTTTAACATTTATAGATCATTTAGTCCTCATCTGCATTATAATTTTGCTGTGTGCCATAAATGTAAAATGAGCTTTAGTGCTTTGTGAAATATGACTTCAGTTTATTACATTTCCATAAAGCTGTCCAGTATTTACTAGGGTTTTTATAACTTTGTTAAATGATTTTCTTCAACTACCAATGAGATGCCATTACCATAGTAACAGTGTAATTTTCTGTATCCCATTTTCAGGTTTCTTTGGTTTCACTGAAGCGGTACATTTTCCATTAAATTTTACAGTACATAAAATTGTTAAGGTGACAGTTGAATACTGTTATGGCTGTAGTAGGAACATTGACAGAAATTTTACCCTTGCGTCATTTGAAATAATTATTGGGAAAAGCACCAAGAAATAGTGAATGGCTTGGAAAATTCAAATTTGCCTCTTTAAGCAAATGACAGAGCGAGAAGATTTAGAGAGCTGAGCTTTTTTTCCTCCCTCTGGACATCTCGAGCAGCAGCAGAGGTCCCAGAACGAAGCCACGCCCCCTTCCCGGTGTTGGAGGATATCCCAGCCCGGGGCGCTTGAGATCCTCACCTTGCTCTGGAATGTTCAGTTTTCTTAGTTAAAGAAAGCTAACTATAAACGAAAACCACCGTTGGGTCACTATACTCCCAACATTCAAATACAAGTAAAAGTATCAGCACAGACCTCTGATCTCACTCTTCCTTTTTACTTCCTTCCCAGAACTCATCACAGCCTGTAACTGTAGAGATTTTCTAAAACTTTCTTTGTATGTTGGTTATTTATCTATTACACAGCATGTGATCAAAATAGAAGGTGAACGTTGGCGTCCGTGGCATCGAATAGAAGGACGGGTTCATAGCAGCGCACTGGTGCGTCCTTGTCATCGTAGTAACTGAGCTGCTGCCGCGGAACTTCCAACTCTTCCCCAGAGCCAAACTCAGCATGAAAGGTGAACATTTTGGTGCAGTTCTAGACACCACGGCAGCCGCAATAGCACAACGAAAGACACAGAAGAGGGTTTCCAGAGGTGCCCAGAAGGCGCCAAGACAATGGAATGGCTGTGCTCCAGGCAAGAGGGAGCGCTCTGAGGGAGAGAATGCCCCATGCCGTGTATTCCACGGCATTTTTAAAGTTTAATATTCGCTGCCGTTTTTAATTAGACCTCATAGCTCTTCACACTCAACTCAGAGACGAGTAATGAGCTGTATGGGACCGGCTACCCTCTCCTGCCTTTTCTCTTATACTCCGTGCAGCAAGCATACTGTCTGGCACAAAAGAGATATTAAATAAATAAATGGCAGTAGATGAGCAGATGGTATAACTCTCCTCTTGGGTGTGGGGTCCTTCCTCCTTCAGATCCTCAGTTATCCCCCCCCCCAAAATGAAAGGAAGACAAATAATAAAATATTATTTTCTTTCAGGAAGAATAAGCCTAAGACTTTTTTTTTTTTTTTTTGAGACAGGGTCTCGCTTTATAGTTCAGGCTGGCCCTCAGCTCACTATGTAGCCCAGGCAAGCCTCGAACTCAGCAATCCTCCTGTCTCTGCCTCCCGAGTGCTGGGATGACAGGCGTGAGCCATCATGCCCAGCAAGCCTAAGACTTTTTAGTATATGTGCTGCTGAAGCGAGCACAAGCCTAAGACGTTTTAAAAATATATTCAATGTTGATTGTGAGCACAACATATATATAAAATGTACCAATAAAATCAATTTTCACAAGTATATATATTTTTGGGTTTTTTTTTTACAACAGGTCTCACTATATTGTCCAGGCCGGCCTTGAACAGGCAGCACTCTCAGCCTCCCGAGTGCTGGGATTACAGGCTTGCCCCACCATGCCCTGCGAGATAGTTACTTTTAAGACTTTAATATACAAAACCTTTTTCTTTAAGGAGCTTTAGCTCCCGATGTACCTCGAACACCAACCAGTCCCAGACTAAGATCCTTGCCCCAGGCCCATCAGCCCCTCCCTGATCACCAGGCAGGCTGGTTTGCACAGTCCACGGCTCTGCCTCTGCTAATTAACACAGCAAAGCTTCTGCTCCCCACTGGCGTTTGCCTCAGCCCCACCCCCACACAGTGGCTGCTTCATTCGCCCAGTGGTGTTTCCACACTGAAAGCTCTGACTACGGCAGAAAGGATGGCCCCTCTGTTCAACTTTTTCTGTGAAGTCACTGATTTCCCACATGGGACGATGTAATGCATAAAGGTCTTAAAAGAAAGAACAACAAATTGGTCTCCAATTTTCAGAACTGCTTTCCTAAAGTAAGATGACTATAAATGAAAACTACTGTTGAATCAATACACGTCCAAGTTTCAAATACAAGGTACCAAGAAGTCTGTTACCAATAGGAGGTATCTTCATGTGCGAAAATCCCTATTGTTCAAACTAGAAGACCATAATAGGATATCTAACCAAGGTGTTAGTGAGAAGACTCAAAATATAGTGCCAAGGAGGCTGGGCATGGGAACCATTCCCAGTAGGTCCAGCTGGGCTGATGTGCTTCACCCCCTTAGCTCTACCATTTACTTGCCCACTGCTCTTATCCCCGTGGTCATGAGCAATCTAGTGAGAAAACAAGGGTAAGGAGCATAACCAGAAAGGAAAACATCTCAGCTGTCACGTTTTACTCACACAGAACCAGAAGGATAATTTTCATAGGGAGGACAGCATGTTACCTGAGACATTAGTAATATCAGGAAGATAAAGATGTTAACAAATGATCTAAGCTCAAGTCTGTGTGAATCACATGACTGATGATGAATGAATACAGGGGTTATGGGAGTTGTAGTACTTGGGTGTGTTACTCTAGTTCCAAAAGTGAAGTCCCACAGGTATGGTTTCCAAAATTCAAATTTAAAAACAGCACATGAGTATAGGGCATTGTGATTAATTTTATAATGAATATTTCACTGGAGACTCCTATAGTTAGGTTCTAGTACCTTCTGCCCAGTACAGGACACAGGCCTGAGAAAAAGTACACTAAAAGATAGAACTAAGAGAGCAAGCAGGGTGCCAGGATGATCATTGCTGGTGCACTAACAAAGGCCCTGTTCAGTGCCATAAACTGGCTTTTACTGGCAATCAGTTGGGGTAAAGGCAAGTTATGTGCAGTTTCTGCAGAAATTAAGGTATCGAGGCTGGTAAAGGACAAGACAAAGCATCCTCAAGTTAGGAATATAATAGACAAAATATATGGTTGAATTAGAACATAGTCTTTCTAGTTAGAAGGTTTTAGTTGTGGGAACAGAATCTGACCTCCACACACAAGCTTCAGCCAGACTCACATCTCAAAACAAGCCAACTGGGAGGTTAACTCTTTGCAGCCTGCTTTGGGCATAATCAGTATTACAGACCTCTGCCACCTTTACTTATTGGTATCTAATGAAAAGACAGAAGACTTCCAAATATAATTGCAAACACAGGAGAGACTCAAACCAGCAGGAGATGCTAACTATTTTCCTTTAATATTGTATGCTCAAAAGAAGACAGTGCTTCTATTTTTTTTTATAGTAGTCACTTCCTCTGTTAGGTCCTCAAGAGCAAACCTGTGTGTTACTGCTCTAATTTTTACTTCTTGGATTGACTGATAACAATATACTTCCTTTTGTCACATTAGTGAAAACACAGCTTTGCCTTATAAGTTACTAGTTAATGAAAATACATGCAATGAAAACAGCTAATAAGCTTTATTATCCTGAAATTCCATTCCATAATCAATATTAATTAAATATACTACAATAAATGGACTCCTAATGAAGTAATCAAAAAATGGTACTGTCTATGGCCAGAACTTCGTTACTGACATACATTATCGCCAGAGAGACATTTTAACGTAAATATTCAGCCAGAATCTTAGAGAAGCAGAATAATTGATTCCTCAAAATTAGCTCTGCTTTCCTGGTGACATAATTGCATGTGAGACAGATTGACTTCATTCATTCATTCACTCATTCAACAAACATTACTTGCTTCACTGCTTCATACCAAGTATTGTGCTATGTGTAAAGATAAATAATGGAGATAGCGCAGTTCACTACCCAGGAGAGAAGACAGATAAACAATAGCTCCAACAGAATGAGCTAAGTGTTAATACAGGAGCCCTCACAGGAAAATATTCTTAGCCAGGTGCAGTGGGTCATGGGTGAGGAGGCTGAGGTAGTAGCAGCATTGTAAGTTTGTACCCCATCTGAGAAATGTAACAAGACTCTATGTCAAAAAATAAAAAGAGCTGGGATGTAGCTCAGTGGCAGAGTATCCCTGGGCTCTACCTGCAGTGTGAGACAGAAAGGAGGAGGAAAGCGACACGGAATGGTCCTAACTGTGTTGCTGCAGGAGGAACCACACGAAGCATACACACCAGCGATCTGGCTTCTACGCTTCCCCAGCCCCACACAGGAGACCAGTTTGCAATGATGCATTGTCAAAACTGCAGTGAATGTTACCATTTCACAATAAAATGAGATGAATGTTTTAAAAATTAGTTTCCATAAAATTAATTTTGTCTTAAAGACTTTTTTACCCTGAGATCCTGTCCTCACTCTTTCATGCCCTGTCTTTCTGAAATTATGGATAAGATATCCATAATGTTGCTATGAAATCTTCTCTCCTTACTTACTCTGATACGTAACCAGCATCTCTGTGGGAGTTCTACACAACACTCTGAAGTTCTCATCGTCAATTACATCCAAAATGCCTGGAATCATTTGCATGCACCATACCAATGGGACCATGCAGAAAGTGAATGTGATCATTGATTTATCAGTGGGCTGTTAACAATAGCAACTTTCATATTCAATATGATTAACAACAGGGCTGAGTGAATTAAAATATCAGTCAAAACAGAACATCCTAAAATGATACATGTTTTAAATGTATAATATTCTGGCTTAAAATCTGCATCAACTATTGCAAAGGGTCTTTTCTTCAATTATGGACTTCCCAGTTAGAGTTTTGTTTTGTTTTGTTTTTTGGTGGTACCGGGTATTGAACTCAGGCTCTTGTGCTTCTAAGGTAGGTGTGGTATCACTTGAGCTAAATTCTCAGCTCCAGTTAGAATTTTTAAGTACTCCTTCTAGCATGAACTGTACCTGACACTAATGGCTCAGAATGCACCATTTTAGCTTGTTTTAAAGTAATACACCTTAAAGATGCCTGTGAAATAAAATGACTACACAGGCAATGTAGAATTTTATTCTTTTCCCCCCAAGTTTTTATGATTTGTCTCATACCTCATTGGACAGGGAGTTGCACATTGCCTAACTTCAATGTCATCCAAATATTCCATTTTGTTTTCATGGGCCAATTCTCCCTTTGCCCTTGAAGTTCATCATGTATACAAAACTTACATCATTCCAATGACAACTGAGTAAACAAGCTGGAGAAAGAACAAAACCAACCCTCGGTATGCCTGATCTACAGGCAGTAGCAAAAGTGTTCTGATCCAACAAGACAACATTAGAGTATCATCTTGGGGTGATACAGATCCCACTTTGAGTGTCAAGCCCTAAAACAGTGATGCTCTCTCCTGGCTGCACATTGATCACCTCAGTCCCTGGGAGATTCTAACATTAGTGGTCTGGTCTCAGGCGTTGGCCTTGTGACTGTGAAAGCTTGCCAGATGAACCAGTGTATTAGAATCCATCCAACAAGTACAAGCATTACAAGTGACATGAACACCAGGTCCTCTGTCTTACAGAGAGAGACTGGCAGTTATTCTCCCAAAGAAATTCTTTATCTGCGGTCAGTTCTAAAAAAATACTACTAATATAGTCAATGGATGCCACTTTCCTAGCTGACATCCCTCAGATTGTCAGAATGTTTGAAGGTGTTGGGGTTTTTGTTTTCAGACATGATCTTGCTAAGTCACTAAGTTGCTCAGATTGGACACAAACTTGTGATCCTTCTGCCTCAGCCTCCCAGTGTACTGAGGTAACAGGTGTGCATCACCACACTTGGCTTTGTCATTTTTAAATGACATCTGAGGCTTCTGATTTCCAGTGCACAAAGATCCATTAAATGAACGATACAGCATAGAGGCAACTAGAAATCATCATGTGTGAGATAACAGTTTAAATATTTTTTTGTAAATATGTGCCCATGATTTAAGACTGTTTTGTACAAGATTTATTCAGTAATGATTTTGATCCCTTGAAACACATTAAAAAATCATCTTCTATTTTCATGAATTCAGTTTAATTCGAAGAGAATCATACTTATTCATTCACATAGTACCCATTGCCTAAGGCTTTAGGGTTCTCAGTAGAACTGAGCTGTGACACAGTATATGCCCCACAGACTAAAATATTTACTCTCTGGACCATGACAGAAAATGTAGCCAACCCCCAACGTAAAGGAACCCCCAGCAAGCAATCGTACCTGATCACTCTACCAAGCAGCAATAAGGCTACTCTAAAAATCAATTAAGGGAATGCTCTAGGTTTCTTGTCAATGATGTCTCTTCTGATCTAGAAACATCACTGCCTCCAAGGACACCTAAAAGGTTGGCCAGAGCGTGGCTATGGCTCAACGGGAAACTGAAAAGCAGCTCATACTCAAGGCCAGGCAAGGAAGTAGGTTCCTGCAGAATCAAGCTCTGGGCAATGATGAGGGACCAGAAATGGATTCCATCTCTAATTCCCTTTTGAGCTGGTTTATGCAAAGTAATAGATCTTTTTAATGCAGAGGTATTTACTTCAGCCTAAGGTTCAATGTTTCATCAGGAGAGTTTCCAGGCACTGCTCCTTTCACATCATCCCAACGGAGCTGCTAATTGACTGTCTTTTGTTTAGAATCCAAAATGGAAGATTATCCTTCTCATCAATTTTCTCAGCAGTCTGCAAATGTACTATTTATTGTGTATAAAGTTCTACTTAAATAACATTCAATCATGTTTCCAACAAATTTCAGTGAGCGACGTTCTTGGAGATACTTAACAACCTGTAATGCCTATTCACTGCGGAGAATGCCTCTGACAAATGGCTAATGTAGGAACTCTTTAGGCTTATAATTTCTTTAGATGATGGCATTGAAAAATGACTGCTCCTGCTTGCAAATGACTATATAATGCATTTCTAGCAGCTATTCTTAAAGCTGCCTTTGTTCAGGCTGTATAGAAGGAGATAATAAATCAATTGTATTGTAAGTTATTTGGGGGAAGTATCAGAATACCTTTAAAGCATATATATATTATATATATAAAATATATATACATATAATATGTATAATAAAATGTATAGATATATAAAAATATCCTGATATATATATACACATATATACAGGATATATATATATATATATATGTACAGGATATATATATGCACAGGATATATATATATATATATCAGGATATTTTTATATATCTATATATTTTATTATATATGTTATATAGAGATATATAAAAGAGAAAGTACATTTAATTTGAAGCACTGGCTACATCAAAAACTATCATTACATACTTTTGTTAAAATTTTCCCCAAATAATCAGGTTC
Organism: Thryonomys swinderianus; assembly: GCA_004025085.1. Classification (NCBI taxonomy): domain Eukaryota; kingdom Metazoa; phylum Chordata; class Mammalia; order Rodentia; family Thryonomyidae; genus Thryonomys; species Thryonomys swinderianus. Next base: position 19,369 of record PVIC010001222.1, read on the forward strand.
TATAGATGAAAGAGTTTGTTATTCAAAACCTGATTGCTGATGACGCTACAGGATTTCATGTTAAGTGAAATAAAGCAGGAACAGAAAGACAAATATTACATGATCTTCCTAGCATCTGAATGCTAAGATGTTGCTATCACGTAAGCTTAGAATAGAACAGTGACCAACAGAGGTGAGGAAGGACAAAGGGTATGGACCAGAGGAGGGCTAAATGATAAGTACTAAAATACATTAAATTGAAGGAATAAATTCCAATATTCTATACTCTAGAAGGGGGGCCATAAATTATAATAATTTCTTATGGTTTTTTTGTTGTTTTTTTGTTTTTTTTTTTTTTTTTTGCTTTTTTGGAGACAGGATCTCGCTTTGTAGTTCAGGCTGGCCCTGAGCTCACCATGGTGCCCAGGCAAGCCGCCGCGAACTCAGCAATCCTCCTGTCTCTGCCTCCCGAGTGCTGGGATTACAGGCGTGAGCCACCACGCCCAGCATTATATGTGGTAACTGGGAATCGAACTCAGGTCCTTGCGCTTGCAAGGCAGGCGCCGGAACCACTGAGCTAACCCTCCGGCCCTTCTTATGTTCTTATAAAAACTACGAGAGAGGACTCAGAAGGTTCCTAACACTGTGAAATGATAGATGTGGAAGATGACTCTCATTACCCGGATCTGATTATTACTGTACACATTTATAAATACCACATCATAGCCCATAAAATTGTACAACTCTCATGTGGATATTTTCAAAGCAAAACTGTTATCACTATGCTTAAATAAACCCTCATGAGATTATATAACTCTATAAAACAGCCAAAAATCATTTGACTCATCTGATTGTCTGTTTTATGATTAACATGACAGATAACTAAGGCACTTATGATAAGTACTTTCAGCAGATGTACAAAAATGAATAAGCTGTCTGGCCTAAGTAAACTTGGCCATTCCTAGGTGTCAGCTTCCCTCAGTAGCCTCTACTAAACCTCTGCACCAGACGTAAATGAGAACTATTGGCGCCCATGGTTCAGCCAGACCACTATCGCTTTCCTATCATGAAAGCAAGGCTCAGAGTGAGTCCTGCCAAGGGCGCATTCACTAGCACAGATGCAAATCACCCAACACACACAAAGCCACTCATCCTGTCCCCGTAGCTCAGCGCAGTCCCAGCTCTCTCCTCTGTGCGCTCAGGACTGTGCGGTCACAATGGCTCCCAGCTCTCCATCCACCTCAATTCCCTTTGGAAAGTGATGGAGACACAAGGCTAAAAGAAGTCCTAGATCCAAGCACGCTCCCAAGACACCTCACTGCCAGGCTCACCATGTGCGCACTCTCCACTCACAGAAGGCAGCGAGGATGTACCATCTTCCTAGACAGCTCACTCGTGTCAAATATCACTCAGTGCACCCTTGGAAAAAATACAATGCGTCTGTTTAGATAGCAAGTTTTAAGAAATTATATTTTACTAACTCTTCTAAAGTGTTAACTATAAGATCTTTGAAGTGCCAACTGAATACCCCCTGAGATTGCTCCTGATCAGGATACTTCCTCTACCTATTCCTATTATTCATTACAGAATGACACATAGACACATCATGGTATCTGTGTGCATGCATTTTGAATAAATTAAAGGCAATGAAGCGTAGCTAGGCTTCTCAGTCCCCTAATACTTAACTGTACCAAAATTTAATTATATACAAAGGAGGGAAGGGTTCACACAGCTTGGGTTGTTAGGAATGCTTCACAAAGGACATAATATTTGAATGGAGTCTGGAAATTCATTAGAGACAAAAGGAATGGACATGAAAGAAAGCCAGGCTGGGCTGGAGATTTAGCTCAGTGGTTCTGGTGCCTGCCTCACAAGTGCAAGGTCCTGAGTTCGATTCCCGGTAACCACATACAATGCTGGACGTGGAGACTCATGCCCACCAGCAATCAATACCATATACCACAGTGCCAGGCATGGTGGCTCACGCCTGTAATCCCAGCACTCGGAGGCAGAGACAGAAGGATTGCTGAGTTAGAGGCTTGCCTGGGCTATATAGTGAGCTGAGGGCCAGCCTGAACTACAAAGCAAGATCCTGTCTCCAAAAAAAAAAGAAAGCCAGGCTGAAGTAACAGCTTCAATAAAAGCAAATGGACAAAACTGGTCAGCATGTCATGAATGTTCTGTAAGACAATCAGAGTCGGTGCATTCGGGAGGAAATGGAGCTAAGTGGGTAAGGAAACCTGAGTTTCAAAAGGAAGATGGCTCTGGCTAATTTTGCTTCCCTCCTTTTTTCCCCCCATTATACATTCTCATAGCAGGAGGCAGTGAGGGAGCATAGTTCTGGTCAGAATCTGTCACTTCTTGCTCATCCAACCTTGGACAAGTGATCTTTTGAGGTTCACTGTCTAAAATGTTTATTCACAGACCTGGCTCATCAAATTCAGTTTCCTAGGCCCATTCCCACACCTCTGAGTTCAGACTCTGGAGGTGGCTCCAGGAATCTGTGTTTTTTAAGTGCCCACTTTGTGAATCACTCACTGCCTTGAATATATAACATTACGTGCATGAATTCACCTTTGTAAGAAATATTGTAAGTGGATGTTATTTCTTTTGGCCTTATTTCTTCCAAGAAGGGAAAAAAGAGAAAGAGAGAGGGTGATCTGGGGTGTCTGAAATAGTTAAAACATAAAACCTTTACAATCCTTCAGCTAGGATGTGGCGTTTGTAGAAGGAAGGAGAGATTATCCAAAGGTAAGCAACTTCTCTTCCTTTGAAGCAATATCGGTGTGATGTGAATCAAACCATTCATGCAGAGAACAAAAGCACTTTTGATTTAAGGAGCCAGTTAAGATGGTAACTTAAATAAACAGGGAGGAAAGGAGATATGACAAAAGGTCAACTTAGTCATAGCTTCTTGAGCTTCAATTGAAGTAGTGCCTAAGGCTGAACAGCTGAATGGAGTTCACAATTATTCACCTTTTCCCAGGTTCCCAGCCTGAAGTCATCAGATCTGTGTAGTCAATTCAGAGGGAGGTCTGGAAGTTACTGTCAATATTTTAAAATGTCAGCTGGAGTGTTTCTCAAAGATGGTTCCAAGATCAGAGAGATCTCAGCCACCTGGATAGTGAGCACTGTGAAAATGAAGATTCCAAGATCCCACACAAGTGATTATATTTCAGATTGCTTGGTATGAGAATCAATCGTCTGTCTTTCTTTGAAAACACTAGCTGATTTTGAGAGAACTGATTTGTAAAAAGACTAACTAAAATATTTGTAACTAGCATTGAAAACTCCTCTGCTTTAGCTGAAATTATCATGTCAGTATGGATTTTCTTTTTTAACTCAGTCTAAGTAGAAGGTCTAATCATCAGATATAACTCTGATTGATAAACATGAAGAATAAGTTCTATGTAATAAAATGCACTTGTTTAGTACAATGAAATCTCTCAAAATGTGTCTACAGAGAAAATTTCTAGCAACAGAATTTTTGATAGTGAAAAATTTAGAATGTCTTCACCTCTAGCTGATTTGCTCTCACATTCTCTGCCAAATAAGTTTTATCTAGAAACATCAGAGAACAAAAATACTAGTAGAAGCAATTTCTTCCCCTATTTCTCTACTCAACATTTCTTCCTGTATTCTTACCCATGTAACCCATTATTTTTCAAATGGAAATGTTTCTTCCAGTTGGTATTAGTCAGGTATCTGGGGTCCTTTGAGAGACTCTAGAATCCTGAAATATTCTTCTAAAGAGTTAAACACCAATGACCTACCTCTCCTTGGTATTTCCAAAGCCAAGTTTGTTAAGGATTTGCCAGATGTTTCCTGGGTAAACCAGTAAAATGTCTTTGAGAGGTTCTGATTTAAAAATTTAATCAGGAAAAGAAAGCATGCTAAAAGTCCAGTATCATTTTAACAACCATATAGTCATGTGATTCTAAGAACCAAAATATAAAACATGAAATTTCACTAAATTCAGTGGTCCCTAAAACTCAGTGGAAAAATACATGTGTATATTTAGAACCACAGAAGTGAAAAAACACCTAGTCCAGCAATATAGGAGTTGTAGATTCCCAAGTAGAAAGTTATAGATCCTGAGTATGAAATCACCACTTCCCCGGCAATTATGAATTTATTGACATGGCATTTATGATATATTTCCATCAGTATTTCCAATAACAATCTCTTGTAATTATTCAACCTTCAGTTAATAGTAAAATTATGTGGAAAGATATTTCCAACTAGCTACAGTCAAGTTAGTTAAAAATAATCATGGGGTCCTTTTGGTAGAAATTAGAAGCAGTGAGTTATTCACCTACAACCTCACCACTGGGTTATTATGAAGAGTAAAACCATATTCTGCCATACATGCAGAGATCAGAGAAGGGATAACAAGATTCATATGTTCTTCACTGAAGATTTCCTCAAATATTTTAGCCTATGTGTCACTAACATTACTAATTCTACACATCTGAGCATATTTCCATTATTTATTGTGCTAGGAAGCTACTATTTCAAAATATTTTGCCATCATTCATGATTCTAAGTAGTCAGAATGCCTGGTGTGGAGCTGACATTAAGAGAACTACAGCCTGGCTTAGGCCTCCTGTGGAACGCAAATTTGTGATCAAATGCAAATGTACAGCCCTGCAATCTAACATTTTGGTCAGTGCTACTGAGTGCCCTAGAATTTAGCTTAAACCACACACACACACACACAAACACTCTTGTGGCTTCAGATGATAGCAGGCCATGATTTCATCTCTCTTACAGTACTAAGCATATTTTGAACATATTGTTCAAACATACTAAGCATATTGAGAACATTAAAAATGAAGTACGAAATTTTAAATCAAAACAAAATATTTTTATACAAATAAAGCTGGGTATATTTGAAAATTGTCTGTGTTTCTAGTGTTTACTAGTCTTACTATTATCGTAATATATATAGTTATCCAAATTTAAAATGTCTTCAAAGGACTGTATGGGAAAGTGAAAAAGGGAAATAAAAAATTTGATGAAAAAAAGCAAAAAGAAAACAAAGCTTGTATATATAGGGGAATGGGGGTTCAGGGGGTGCAGGGGAGTGGGTAAAAATGAGAATCAAGATGTGTCATGTGCCAGGTACAAATTCTCAATGTTGAATGCAATCATAATGTACACATAAACTATGCCAATAAAATCAAGTTTAAAAATAAAATGTGTTCAAGAAACTGACTTAGATTTATAAATCTTAAAATCTTATTCACTTCATGTACAGCACTAGAACTTTTAAAGATTTTAGTTTTCCTGCAATTATAGATACACTTCTTATACCTAAAGAAGTACATTTAAAAAGTATATAAAAAGCTTTGACAGTTAATGTTTTTTACAAGTTTTTAGATCTATAAAATGCATAAATGTGGTTGAAAATATCTAACAATATTTCAATCACTAATATTTAAATGGTGACAAGTATTATTCAACAGCCATGAAAGTAGTTGTTCAAAGTCATTAGTTTTGTAATATACAATAAGATTTTCAAATTGAATATTTAAATAATAGAACCTGACTTTTGTATTTAAACTTTTATAAACTGAATATAGGTTTCTGTGATCAAGGCAAACCCATGCACTGAGTGGCTTTTTTTCTACACATAAAATTTACCATACAGCCCCAAAAGTGCGTTACTAACATAGTTGAGCAAAATGTCCTTTTGCTGGCTGGCAAAGAATTGTGCAGCAATTCTCACTACTATTAGAATATCTCTGTTAGAGCCTACAGAAAAAAAACAAATCGAGACACTGTCTCGGGGCTTCTATCATGACCCCAGGTGCTTTAGAAGCATTGCACTGAATTTATGGATGGAGAAACATACTGAGAGCCAAGAGGGTTAATTTGTCTAACATGACCCTAAAGCAGTGGTAGAGCCAGGATTAAATACAGCTGTCTTAACTCCCAATTTAGGGTTCATTTCAATATTAATGAGTAATTCTTAAGTGCTTGTTATTAACCAGGCACTATTTCAAAACTCTGAGAATACTGCAATAATGAAGACAAAATTCTTAATATTTTAGAGGATGGAAATTGATGATAAATACATAAAGGAGAAAATTGAGTGGTGTTGTGTTTTTAAACAAAAGAATGGGTCATGAAGGAAAGTGTGTGTCTAGTAGGTGGTGGTGGTTGGCCAGGAGGAACATCTTGTGTTATTGACATTTCATTGGGAACTTGAACGACAAGAGGAAACTTCCAGTGCCAGATATTAAGAGAGAAAAAATAATCATTTTCCTCTACCCTGCCAAGTTCTTGATTGGATTCTCTGTTATAAAAGACTAATGAGAAAAACAAACAAGTTTTTTTTAACATGTGTACCATGCACGTAACACACAGGAGTACTCAATGACCGGGACTGTGAGAGGTGGCTTGGAACTTAGCTTAGATAGCATTTTTAACAAAGAATGAGGAACTTGTTGAGAAAAAATAGAGTAAAGAAGCGTTTCAGGTTTCCAAGAGTGAGAAGGTAACTACGGATGCTCCTTAAGACAGGGCTACATCCCCATAACCATATTGTAAATTGAAAATACTGTGATTCAAAAGTGTGCTTGTATCACTAACCTTCCAACCAGTTCAGAGTACATGGTATCCTCGTGATCTTGGGCCTGTGTGGAAGCTATAGCTTGCCGTCTCTGTCTGGAATCACAGGAGAGCATCATCAAGAGATTCATAGCTCAGCAAAAGATGAGAAACTTTCAAATTCAAAAATGGCTTCTACTGGATGTATACTGCATTGCAAAGTCAAAAAGGCCTAAGGTGAGCCATCCTAAATCTTCCACTATCTGTATATAGAGAAAGGTTTGTTTCCAGCCTTCTCTGCAGTTGCCTCTGGACCAACAAGAATCCAGAGTTCTCTCCAGTAAAAGGGAGAAGGAGGTGAAGAGAGCTTTTATTTGCCACTTTTATTTACCTTCAGCTCAGAATAAATTATTTGTCAAAGATGCATATTTAAGAGTTACAAGCACTGATCTCTATCATTAGCCAAGAGCTATGCAGATGACATTTTAGGCAACACAGAATATAGCAGATGTCAACACCCTGAGATGGAGTAAAGCTTGGAAATGTGGAGATGAACACAGAAATGTAAAGGTAACTCAAGTTTGCTTGAATTTTATCCTAAATGCAATATGGGGATACTGGAAAATGTTCAGCAAAGAATAGAATCAATTTTAGATTTTTTTGTTTTTTTGTTTGTTTGTTTGTTTTTAGACAGGGTCTCACTTTGTAGTTCAGGCTGGCCCTGAGCTCATTATGTAGTCCAGGCAAGCCTCAAACTCAGCAACCCTCCTGTCTCTGCCTCCCAAGTACTGGGATTACAGACGTGAGCCACCACACCCAGCTCAATTTTAGGTTTTCAAGAATCAACCCAGCTGCTATGAGGAGAATACTCTGTAAGAGTCTGTGACTAGAAAGAAGAAAGTTATCACCACCCTCCAGAAAAGAATGATGGTAACATAAACAGTGTAGTGGTCCAGCAGATGGGAAGAAATAGGTGAATTCTAGGGTCATTTTGGAATTAGGACCTGCAGGGTGTATAACAACATGTCATTGTTTTCTGTGACTTATAGATATATTTTTGTCATCCTGCTAGTGATCTGTGCATTATGGCTAACAGAAAAGTGATGGCAATACTCTGCAAAATTTAGGAACCCTCTATGTTCAAGATATCAGAAAAGGATATAAATTTTTATTCATTTCTAAATGAACACACTCCCAGTACTAGATATGGCCCATTCTAAATTCCCTCTTCCGCCAGAGCTTCCGTGAGCGATAGCAGTGGTGGACACCTGGATGGACCATGACTCAAGACAAAGGTCTGTAGAGAGAGAAGGCTTCATGGAGAGACAGACCTGGGTGCAAGTCTTGGTCCCAAACTTAACAGTTGTGTGATTTCCAGCAGGTTACCTATTTCTTTGAATTTTGGTTTTATTATCTAAAAAACCTGAATAGATAGTTTTAAGAAGCTAAAATATCTCATATATTGTCTGATTGAATGTTGAGTGTTCAGAAAGACTAGTTATTATTCTTCGTTTTTTTGCTTGTGATCACTTTTATTTTTTTAATGAGATCATAACCGAAACTGGTGGCCTACAGCCCTCTGACTTTACAATGGTTTGGAAGTTTTCAATTATAATACAAATATCTTCCCATAAGTCTACAAACATTTAGAATAAAGGGGCACTTATCAGAGCAATGACTCTGATAGAGTTGGTCTCTTAAGGCCTTGTGGAATTACAACCTCTAATACTAAACATGCTCTTAATTAAAACTTTCATTCTGAGAGAATCATGGATAGAGAAAACCCCAGAGTGGTCCCCTGGATACTGAAATTATCCAGAGCATAAAATAAGAACCTCAAGGTCAAGGATTATTTAACTGAGCTTCACAGAGATATTTTCAGACTTCAAAATTGAAAATTAAAATCATTAAACAAAATTCTTGAAATAGTATTCAGTCCAGGTCAGTTCATCCAATTCAGACTTCTTTTCTCTGCTGAATACCTATAATTTGTAATATGCATTTAAATGTTTCCTTTTTGGTATCTTCAACTCTACAATTAATGGGAGAATAAATCATATGATAATTTGTTGGCTCTGTTCACAAATACCACCACCTTTCATTTTCGTCAGACTCTGACCTTTTGGAGTTTTAAATTTGTTATCTTAAAGGCCAAGTGCTTCTACTTCTTTTGGGTACTAGTAACCTACCAAATGAGCAGATAATTTTCAAATGTTTCCTTTTGTCTTTCCTTTTCTCTCATCTCACAACTATATCCACAGAGGGAATTCACACATCTTTGATCTTCAAAGAATTTTGCAAACACAGTTACTAGCTAATCTCAAATGCCACAAAGTATAGGTGATGTACCAGCACTGTACATTGTCTTTTCTTCCTTTTTAATTGCTTAACATGACATTGGCATAAGAAACTAGCGGAGAGTAATGACAATGTTCCATAGTTCACTATTATGTAGATTCTAAAGTCTTACAAATCACATCAAATTAGTCTATCCTGAAGAATTTTACTCAAGATGATTTTTATTCGAGCTCCCTCAAAAACATACTTTACAGGGGGAGAAAGAAAAGTCAATAAAGAGAATTATGGACATGTACCAACTCCCTCTTGTAATATAATCATTGTACACTGCAAATTTGTACTAATAAAAATTTTAAAACACTCATGCAAAGAAATATTTCTGCTGATGCACACATATGTATCTTGTGTTATTTTGCACAAAAATAACAATACCATGCTTTGAGGGTAGTTCTCAGGACTTATATATTAACTTTTTAATCCTGACAAAAATCTATAAGGAAAGTATCATTATTATCTCACTTTACAGATGGGGAATGAAGGAGAAAAAGTTCAAGTAATTTGCTGCGCATCATTCATCATGAAGTGGAACAGAGTAGACATAGCTCCATAAACTAATCTCTTAGTTCCTACAGTTTTTTGACCTTGGCTCTATTGACATTATGACATTTTGCACCAAATAGTTTTTGTTGCTGGAAGCTGTGTTGTGTAGTGCAGACTGATTAGTAGTATCCTTAGCGTTCACCTACTACCTTCTAATAGGAGCAATACCACTCCATCTCTCCACCCCTATATGACAACTAGAATGTCTCCATAACTGCTAAATGTGCCCTGTGAGGCAAAGCCAAATCCTATTACTACCTACTGAGATTCATTGCACCATACCATAGCATTATTGCCTTTTAAAAAGAAAAACACTAACTGATCTACAATTGTAGAATAAGATAGTTTCCACTCCATCAAAAAGGTGAACATCACCATTAGTTAAATGGAACCTCGTTCAAAATGTAATTAATATTGACCTTGACTTTGACATACCTTCCCTGTCCCCTCTCTTCTTTTCTCTTCCTTTGTTGGAAAATTTCTCCTCAAAATCATAGCTGGTTTTGCTGTTTCCTTTACATCTCTATCTGAGGCATCAGAAGAAATGTGTGTGTCTAAGTAGTATTTCAAAAACATACCCTCCCAAATTCCTGTAGTTGAATTTGCCTTCAGAAAGAAAGCATTTTTTTCACTTTCTTCCCTCTCCCTTCCTCCTGCTTCATACTGGGATGTGAACCCAGGGACCACTAGGTTATATACCCAGTCCTTTCTTATATTGAGACACAGTCTCACTAATTCACTAAGTTGACTAGACCGGCCTTGAACTTGTAATCCTCCTGCCTCAGTCTACCCAGTAGCTGGGACTGTAGACATACACACCACACTCAGCTTTCCTTTCACTTTCAGCAGGTTATCAGTACCTTTATTCCGGAGTGGGTTAAAAAGTCTGTGTTCATTGGACTCTGAAGATTTATGGGCTTATATAATGCTATTCAGGTTTTGCCTGGATGTTGTGCACAGGAAAGTATTTGATAGTTTTTCACCATTCTTTGATATTTTCTTGTGCTAAAAATGTGACTTTGAAAATAAGGAAGATATTTCCTCAGCTTCTCAAATCTGCACAACCAAGGGGATGCCTATGGTAATCTTAAAAACTACTGCTGGAGTGAACATGTCTTGTGGCCAACATCTGGTGAGTAGGTAGGAAATAGCACCTGATCAGTCAACAATGGTAGATTTGTGTTTGTGAAGCATGTTTTCCGTGGACTCAACCCAAGCAAAGCACACCATTCATAAACCATCAGCCAGAGTGAAATCTTCCAGAAGTCACACTATGCTCCAATGAACTAAAAACATTCAGCTCTGGGTCATCAGGCTTTTGAAATATCTGATACTGCTGGAATTTTTTCCTTGAGGTAATGATTTTGTTCAATATTATTCCAATCCATATTATTCAGTATTTGGCATGAGTCTGGAGCTGGGATGCTTGTCCTCCCACCACCTCCTTCTCTGGCAGTTATCATAGTGAAATTTTAGGAAAGGTAGAAATTAAGGTTCCATTGTTCCTCCTGCAAAGAACAAACTGTAACCTTCAGTATGTTACCTAACCTCGGGGGTAATCAGACTCCTCAACAGCAAAGAAGCTGGATAACTAGACCATCTCTAAGGTCTCCTACAGCTACAAAGCCCTGTGATTCTTTTTTTTTAAGCTAAATTTATTGACCTTTTGTTACATGTTAATAACTGTTCAAAACACATGTGTTATCACATTTAAATTTCAAAGCAGGTTACCATGTTAAAGATGAGGAATGATTCTGTAATTTAGCTCAGTATACTGTTTCCCAAGAGCTAGTTTCCATCCAGGTGGGTGGAGAACCATTTAGATAAGCAGCATAAGGGCATGTGCCACAGCAACCTCACTGACCCCTCTCAGAGTGCATCACAGGCCCTAGTAAATCAGGAAACACTGGACAAATATGTGAAATAATAAATGAAATTGAATATCCATATCAGTGAGGAAAAGGTAGAGTGTGCAAGCTTAGAACTTAAAATCTGTATTCTGGTTTTCAAGAAAACTCAAATTTTCATTATTATGAGTTTTGATGTGTCAAGATTACCTTTTTCCTATCACAGTGACATATGTGCACCCATGTTTATAGCAGCTTAACTTGTGATAGCTAAATCTTGGAAGCAACCCAAATGCCCAGCAACTCTAGACTGGATAAAGAAGTGGTGGTTTTGTAATAAAATACAGTATTACTCTGCCATAAAGAATGATGAGATTGCTGAGCATAGTGGCTCACACCTGTAATTCCAACACTCGGGAGGCAGAGGCAGGAGGATTGCTGTGAGTTCAAGGCTTGCCTGAGCTACATAGTGAGCTCAGAGCAAGCCTGAACTACAAAGCAAGATACTGTCTCAAAAAAAAAAGAATGATGAGATTGAATCAATTATACTTAAATGGACATACCTTTATGACATACTTGTAAGTGAAATAAATAGGTCACAGATGTGCAAACCGTATATTTTCTCTGATATGAGAAACTAAAGTTATAAATGTGTTCTAGATTGCACAATTGATATTGTGAAATAGTAAACATTCAAAAGGTAATGGGGCTTAGGGGTAAATAATGAAGAAAGAAAAAGATTAATGTTTTAAAAAAAGAAACAATGCTTGTGTATATAGGAGTGGTGAGAGGTAGGGTGGATAGGGGAGGGGTAAAAATGAGAATTAAGTTGTGTCATATACTGATACAAATTCTCAATGTGGAGTGTAATTCTGATGTGTATATGTAATGTACCAATAAAATGTACCAATTAAAACAAATTTTAAAAAGATACCTTTTGTTTCCTTTTTAAAAATAAATGCCTTGACATGACGGTGGAATTTTAAAAATAACATTCTCACTCTGGGTTCTCACTAATAACTCTGGAGTGCATGAGAATTTCATTTTCTAATCCTGATTCATAATCAGAGAATATATATTTGAGAGACTATATTTAACTGCTATCTAATTTTGAAGCTTTTTACAGAAAGGATAACTTTGGTAGATAGCTCAGAAATCACATTTTTGGGAAAAGAAATAATATTTTCTGATACTTTTGGCAAACATCAAGAAGAAAATGTGTTCTAGATAAGGAAAAGATCAAACTAATGCTACGGTGCATTTGAATTCGAATGACCCTTTTGAAATACCTGAATAGTGTGAAAAATAAAATTTGTCAATAAAAGCCGGGCGTGGTGGCTCACACCTGTAATCCCAGCACTCGGGAGGCAGAGACAGGAGGATTGCTGAGTTCGAGGCTTGCCTGGGCTACATAGTGAGCTCAGGGCCAGCCTGAACTACAAAGCGAGACCCTGTCTCAGAAAAAAAAAAAATTGTCAATAAAAAATTAAATTAAGTCTCAAAATTCAATAGTTTACTGTCTTACTGTCGTTGTTAGTCTTCTCCAGTTATTGTCACATAATATTTCAATATAATAAGGGGCATGTTGCAGTGTCAACACTGAAACTAAACACTCACTGCAGAATGAGCACTTACAAACAGAGAGAAGAGTACCAAGAGAAGAATATTCAGGCCTGTTTCCAGGAGGCCATTTCTGCTACAGTGTGGACCCATAACACTCCCCAAGAGCTTCCTGTGTCCACTCGTGGGGTTGTGGCACGTGACTGGATCATGGCTGCTCTGTAGCCGCCTTGCTGCTTGGAGATGGGGCCTGGTCAGAAGAGGCAGGTCACTGAGGCGCTGCCTGGAAGGGTATGTATTCCTCTCCAGATCCCCCATTCTCTCTCTCCCTCTTGGCTCTCCTGGGATGAACAGTTTCACTCTGCCAAGGTCATTCCACCCATGCCCATTCTGCCTTGGTGCCAACCAGCTGTGAACTGAGTCGTCTAACAGCTATGAGCCAAAGGTAAATCCGTCCTACTTTAAGTCATGTGTTATTTTATCCCAGTGACAAGAAAGTGACAAAAACAGTGTTGAACATTAAATAAAATAACCAACCCAAAATGGTTCTATATTGCTAAGTCTTACAAACATTATATGTCATTAAAACAATGAGGTCTACATTCAAAAATATGTATCTCTACTCCATACAGTTTTTTACTCAGACATACATTCATGTGTCACTTTGACTAATTTCTTAATAGCAAAGCTTTTTTTTCCTTTTGGCTTTGATGATAAGCTAGTATTCTATAACCCAATAATCAAAGATAAGAAAGAGATGGATTTTCAAAGATAGCCAAGTTGGCCTTAAGGGGAAAAACACTCCCTAGCTACTTGTTCTTCCTCTGAATGCTTAAGCTTTATTTGGCTGACTCTTCAGAGTCAGTCCTTAATAAAGCATTCTTCCATAGCCACAATTAACCTTTTACCTATGTGAAGAAATCCTACATTAGATTTTCCACTTAAAAGCTGTTCTACAGAGGATTTTAACCAATAAACAATTTGGTTTTAAGACAAGAAGACATAAAGATCGTTATTTCCTACTAGTTCACTCATCTATTTCTTTGAATATTTGCTAGCTACTTTCCACACTGTAAATATTGTACAAGATATTGTAGGTACACTAGTCAACAAACATCTCCAGTCTTGGCATGACAGAAAGATTAGTGAAGGACACTGCCAGTTACCATAATCAGTGACAAGTATTATAACCTATACTGGCACCCAGTCGAGAAAGATTCCCGGTGGAAATGACACCTGTGCTGAATTTGGAAACACAAGACACTGAAGGGGAATATGGCCGAGTGCAGGGTAGGAGAGATTCAAGTAGAGAATTGGTTTCAGGGAAGAAAAAAGATTGGTAGATGGAGCAGGATGCACTGCAGAAACTACAAGCCACTTGTAACTCTTAGGTAAGTAGAATGTTTTGCCATTTCTTTTGATACAGACAGGACAGTTAAAATAACTTCTGGAAACTTATATTTGTAAATATCTTTTCCAGCACTCAGAGTTGATGGCATACTATGTCTTTTTACCTTTACTTTCTGTCCTTTTCCTCCTTCCCATGATTCTGCTGTCTGGCTGCTTCACAATCTCCAGCTGCCTCTGACTACCTCATTATCCTGCTGCAGGACCCAGAAGACCAGATAAGAAGGGTGGTGTCCACTGTGTGGTGCACAAAGTTCAACTCTCAGCTGCTCACATTTTTTTCAGCCTCCAGAATTCCCCTGTCCTCCTATTAGGAAGAAAAGGATTACGAGATTAGTTCCATGATACAACTTCTAGCCTACCATATATAGTAAGCGGAAATAATAACATATGATTTCTGTGACAGCCTTTGTTACTGAGACCAGATTCCCTGCTAGGCAGGGAGCAAGGTCTCAATGTAGATAGATCAAGGAGGATGTTATCACAGCTGAGAAGCGCAGGGTATAATATCCCTTTAAGCCTCTGCAAACAGTGGTCACAGTATAGAAAAAAGGCATAAAACAGTTGCTCGAATTAAAAAAAAACTCAACAGCATGGAGACTCTGGACTGTCCTTTATGGATAGGACAGAGTACTTGAAAGAAATGGTGAAACAGCTTTGGGAGACATTCCTAATCTTGTTTCCTACTACCCTTGACTTTAACAGCATGTGAAAAAGAAAGGAAACTGTCAAAAACCACTCGTTTTTAAAGGCTCCCCTGTCCAAAGAAACCTTCCTGAAAACACACAGAATCATTGTCAGCAACATTAAATCAGAGATTTCTTGGGCATCAGAAGAAAAATGAGCATTCTTTCAAACCATTCTCTTCCCAAGGATGTTCAGTAAATCTGCTAAAGGAAGCCCCAAGATCTGCACTGGTCTTTAAACATGTAAATCAGCAATGAATATTTCATTTCAGTGACCATTTTGAGATTTGGAGTTGTAAAGGTGGGCTAACAAAGTTGGGGTTGGATTGTTTTAGGCATAGGGAAGATCAGAAATCTTGGCATTTTTAGGGACTATAAAGTAGGCAAGAAGAACCGAGTTTAGGAGCCTCAGAGCAGACTCCAGCTCCAGGAAACTGTTATACCACATGATCTGGGGAGAGGCTTTGGGCCACTCTGGAGTTCTCATGTCTCTCTCAACAAGGACAAACTCTGTAAACCTTGGGGAAGAAATGAGGCATGACCTGGGGACAAGAATCTATCAGTCCCGCATGATTCCAGCTGACACAGCACAGGACCTTGGCAAACTAGGGGTGAGAAACGGCTGAGAAGGAAAGATGCAGAAGGGAGACAAATAGAGTCAGGATGCTTAATGTGCTTCAGAGTGGCCTGGCAGAAAAGGAGCCTAATGCTCTGAGGAAACGTGGCCCAAAGAACTTTCGGAGATACAGTGCTAACACATGGTGTTCACTGGCTTGTCTTTCTGGATCCCCATCTCCTTAAAACTGCAGGGAAATCTGCTTCACCTACAAAGGTTGTGAATAATTGGCTGTATCTACAAGGTGAAGAAAAACAGGCCAGGTCTACGTCTGCATTCACGTGCAACAAAACAATGACAACATAATCAGAAGAGAAAAATATAAATCCATAACACAAGCAGGAACCAGATATGTAGCCTTGAGAAATAAATGTATGATGTCCTGTGTCATGAATCTGACTTTTTCCAGTTCTGGAATGGGGTGCAGAGCAGGTAATCCTAATCTACTCAAGAGTAGATGAACCAGCCAGCAGTCCTGAGAGTGAAGCTGGTAGCCTGTGATTAAAAGGATCCAGCAAGGAGGTCCTAGCAAAAATATCTTCCCTCCTTCTGTGCCAGAGCCTGAAATCAACACTCCCACCCTGCCTTTAGGTCACGCATGAAAAGCTGTCTAAATGCAATCATATTCTCACACCAATTGCAATAGCTGCTAAAAAAGAAAAGTATTGGAAGAGATGAAAAGAAGTTCTAAATCTTGTGCACTGTTTATGGAATTAAAGTGGTACATCTTCTATGTAAAATAGTGTGGAAGTTCCACAAAAAAATTAAAAATAGAGCTATAATATAACAATCTCATTTCTAGGAATATATTCAAAAGAATTTAGAGCGGGATCTAAAAGAGTATCCTAACACCCACGTTTATTGCAGCACTATTCATAATATCCAAAGAACAGAACCAATTCAAATGTCCACCAGGGACAAAGTGTGAGTGGACAAAGTTTGAATGAATGGACAAAGTGTGCTATAATAATGCAATGGAATACTGTACTGCCTTAAAGAGAAAGGAAATATTTTCATATGCTAGGACATGGATGAACTTGAGGACATTATACTAAGCCAAGTAAGCCACTCACAATGGATAATACTACATTCCATTTTCGAAAGATATCTAAACTAGCCAATCCATAAATATGAAAAGTAAAATGCTGGTTATTAGGGGTTGGGCTGTAGAAGAAATGGGAAGTTGTTGCTTAATGAGTAGACAGTTTCAGTTTTGCAACAGGAATGCATTCCGGAGATCTGCTTTATAACACTGTGGATGCATTTATACTTTATTGTCTATCAGATTAGCATTATTCTCTGAAAGACAGAGGCCTCAATTTTGACCAGTAAGAATCAAGGCAAGGAGCTTCTAGGGAAGGCAGGCTCAGGGTATACTCCCAGGAGTCTCTGGGTTTCCAGGAGAAGGATGTGGCCTAGAGGCTAGTAGCCCATGTAAGCCTGGGGAGGTGGCCGCTGGGAAGATAGGAAGCATGCAAGAAAAGAGAGGGGCAATGCAAAAACATTAGAAGATGCATTAAAATACATTCTATTCTTCCTATTTTCTCTCAAGCTCCTATCCTTGAGTGACCTCAATAATTCACAGGCAGTGGGAACTTGCCTCTGCAGAGTCTGCCCTCAGAGACGCTAAGAATAACATGACTCGAAGGGCGCTTCTGGCAAGTGTACTGCAGCTGAGCTCCCAGAACCACAGAGACAGACTTCAAACTTCCTCCGTGAGTGGCGGACACACCCTGCTGAATTTCGTAGGCCTAGCTGGTGGTTATTTTTAGGTACATTTCTCTTTGCATGACTGACTGGGAACTGTGAAATATTGAAGGAGACAGAAAAACTGGGTCCAGGAGCCAAAGTGAAGGCTCCATTTTTAGGAAACCATTGCGGCTGGGGAGAAGCTTCCACCGCAGTCTCCAAGTTCCTTTCTATCTCTCTGTTAAGGGGAGAGGACTCTGTTGGCCTGAGCCAGGAAAGGAGCCAAGGACTTGAAGCTCAGGAAGCCCTAACAACATACTGGTCTCATTAAGTAATCCTATTCTGATGCTGCCCTGCCAGGGTGATTCCTCTGATGGACTATCTACCCTGGCCACTGACCCATGAGCAAGAGTCCGAGCTTTGAACTGTTAATCAACTGCTCAGGCGTCGCCCACTCTGCAGGAAAGTCAAGTTGGCCCAGCGTGAAGCTCCAGCTCCCTCAGAAGGCACCTGACAGAGAAGCTCCAGCTGTGCAGGAAGTACAGGTGTCCTAAGGGGGTCACAAGCCTCTGACCATCCACTCAGGTACTGGATGTAAAACAATTATGCATTAGTTATTTTTTATTCTCTTTAGATCAACATCATCCCAACTCTAAACCTCATTTTTACAGTACTATGGAGAAGTTAGGCATTATGACTTCTTGGAGCCCCTTTCCAAGGGGGAAAGGCCTTGGGGTCTCATGCAGCTCCGAGGCAGGAAATTGTCTCAGGCTGTCAGACAGGTTCACCTTGACAGTAGCTGAGATGCTTGTTGTCCCAATCTTCCTTGACAAGGCTGGAACCTTACCCGCTAAAGGATGCCTCCCAGCAACCCACTAAAGGATGCCTCCCAGCAACACTTGTGAGTCTCTGCCACATGCTGAGCAGGGTACAAGTTCTGAGGATAAGATCTCTCTCTCCTTCCACTCTGTGGAAACATTTCCTTCCAACCTCATTGCTTCTTGCAAGCCCTGTCTTTCTCCAGCGTCAAAAGATACCCTTCAACTATTAGAATGTTATATAGAACAGAACTTGAGATTTCATGCAGGCCTATTGTGCTTCCCACCCTGGTAAGACTCAGAGATTAAGAAGCTCGCAGCTCAGCTGACATTCCAGCTGAGGGCCTTTCTCTGAATGAAAATGCATGAAGGTTAAATGTGTGCTGCATGTTGCAGGCCAAACTGGAAAAGCAACCCGGTGTGCTGACTATAAGTAGTGTCCTCTCCATAGTCAGAACAATGCAGCAAATGCTGGGTTTGGATTCAACAGGCAAGAAACTGAAGGCTCACTTGTGTTTCATTATCAACAATGGGGAAACTGAATAAAACCGGTTAATGGCAGGCATGGTGCCAGCACGGACTTGATTAGATCTTCATTCTTGTGGTTACCAGCCAGTGTCATCCAAGGAGAGCCGGAATCTGGAAAAGAAGCTGAGCTGCCAATGTAGCCAGCACCTGTGTTGGCCCGTTTCTGCTGCCCAATTCAAGCAAACAAGCAGAGACTAGAGGAAGATGGGAAGACAACTCTGAACCTGGCATCTGGGAAGCCAAGTTTTACTGAAGCTGCACGTTGCTTATCCTCCATCTGGAGATAAACCACTTGTCTTCCTGTCAAAAGCTTTCTCAACTAAAAGATGTCCTGCTCAGAGACAAGAGGTAGGTGACAGGTTGCCTTGTTAGTGTGTATTTCTCTGAAGTCAGCTTCGGACAGTTGGAAGCTAGAAGAGATTAGGAAACAGGGCTGTCCACAGCACCATCAGGAGAGAGGCCCTCTTTCCTTTGATTCTGTTCTCTTGCAGACCACTTCGCATTCCTCAGACATTTTGGCCTTCTTATCCCCACCAGCACTGTGCTGTCTGGCTAGATCTTTCTCAGCCCGTTGCACAAACTAAACTGGCCAAGCACTACCTCAAGCACAAAAAAATGATACCAGCCCCTTCTCCCTTATCAAAATTGCCACATTCTCGGTTTCACATTGTCACGAATGAGATAGCAGTAGTGAATAGGCTTCCTACATAATTCCTTCTAAAATATGGGCCCTACGAATAATTGTATGTGTAAGACATGCTCCAGTGAAGGGTAAACTCTACTATGAAATTGAGAATTTTTGTCAGCTTTGTTCACACTGTGATTTGATAGAAAATTATCTCAGAGAACAGAGCAGGTCACTGATCCTATTACTTACAGTGAGCCTCAAGAGAAATATTTAGTAATGTTGGCTAATTTGGAATGTACTAATACATTTCATTGTGTACATTGATATTATTGAAGGTCTCAACAATAATAAAAATGGCAAAAAAAGACTGTAATTTCATAATTCAGTTGACCCTAGTATATTTACATGCAGAAAACAAATAATGTAGTAACCTCAAAAAGAGTAAAACATGGGTACATAAGTGAAAAAGGCCACATTAGGAGAAAGTGATATCATTGCTAGATAAAAGACCTGTAAAAGTAGCATCATTTAGATAAAGTGAACATGCTCTAGCTAAAAATTTCTAAAACTCTCTTATGTTATAGAATCAATTTAGCAAGTCTCAACTTTTCTAATGCCAAAAAATGGAAAGGAATACAATTTACCACACTGCGGAGAGTAAGCAGACATATGTATCATATATGTGTATTTGTATAAGATAAAATATAATTATTACTATGTATTGCATTCTAAAATGTTCGAAAATTACAAATGTGAACCACTGGTTTTAAAACCCTTTCAAGCTCAGAATTTTTATGTAGAAGCTTAAGATATAAAATAGTCAAAGGCAAATCTGTGTTTGCTGAAGGCATTTGTGAGGGGACTAAAACCCATTCCTATCAATCATCCTTCCTGTAAGCAGCGCAATTTGAAAATCATCGATACAGATATTACAGTTTATCAGTCCTCTCAGCATAAGCATCAAACTGATCTTAGAGTATAGGTTTAAAGAAACCAAAAACAGTACAATCTGTCTCACTCAAATTCAAATTAGAGATAGATTGGAGTCCAGCAGATGAGAATCTGTGTCAACAGAGTACTAATGAGGTCTGGGTTAGACAGTGTCACTTAGGTGATTTCCTAATGGGAACTACAAAATTACACAGACACAGGGAGTCACAGCAGCAATGGAAACTGGGAAGACCTCAGTCCAACCCCACTCAGAGGCAGAAGCACAGGCCCCAGTCTAAGACATCCCTAATCCAAGAGCAAACAGGAAGAAAAAGCTACTAAACCATGTCCAATGCGAAGAAGCCAGAAGGGCTATATGTAGCAATTCTAAGCAATCAGGACATGGCCAGGGGATATTATGATCCCCAAGTAAAAACTGTACTATAAAGTCACTGTGATAAAAACTGCATGGTACTGGCAAAGTAACAGACCCAAGAACCAGTGGAATAGATTAGAAGATCCAGGAAGAGCTCCAGATACACTAAGCTACCTCATCTTTGACAAAGGAGCCAAATGTCCTCAATGGAGGAAAGTCAGCCTCTTCAATAAATGGTGCTGGAAAACTGGGCTTTAACTTGCCAAGCTAGACCTATCTCTTTCCCCATGTACTAAACTAAAATCACAATGGATTAGAAATTTAAACATTAAAACATAAATGCTACATCTGCTGCAAAACGGGTTAGGTAGAACTCTTGGAGACATTGGCTTAGGCAGAGACTTCACGAACAAAACCTCTATAGCATAAGAACTAGCAGAAAGAATCAACAAATGGGATCTCATCCTACTAAAAAGCTTCTGCAGAGCAAAAGAAACCACTGGCATCGCTAAAAAGACAACCAACAACAGGGGAAAAAACCTTTATTAGCTGTTTCTCAAATGGCTATTATCTAGAACTAAAAGAAAATCAGTCCCCCCAAGTTTAAAGACCCAATTAAAAAATGGGCATCAGAAATGAACAGACATTTCTCAGAGGAAGAAGTAAAAGCAGCCAAGAAGCATATGAAGAAATGTTCAACATCACTGGTCATTCGCGAGATGCAGATGAAAACAACACTGAGATTTCATCTAACTTCATACAGAAGCGCTGTATGAATGGATGCCCCCTCCAGGGAATCAAAAAGCAGATGGTAAGGAGTTTGCTCTCCATAACGAAATATCCTTCTCCTTCATAGCCCTGCAGTTGGAATTTATGTCTGCCTCCTTGCTGGAATATAAACATGCTGCATAAATAACATTAATCTATAAGTGCTGTTGGTATCATAGTCAGAATATCTAAACCCTACTTCTGATATTTAAAAATTGAATCATAGTTATCAAATCTCGAAGCAAAACTACCAGGCCCACTCTTGGGGATATTTGGAAAATTTCCTTTGCTACCCCCTGGGTGATCAAAAAGACAAGAAAGAAACAAAAAAGCTTGGCTTATTGGAGGAAAAGGAGCAATGAAAAGCAAGAAGTGCATCCTCATGAGGAAGAATAAGAATGCAGCTTCCCTCTTCTGGAAAGTTCCCAGTCAGTTTCTGAGAGGAGAAGCTTTTCTCATAGATGGTATCACACAAACTCTGCTCAGAAAACTGTGAATCATTTGATTTCACAAAACTGCCTTTACCATGGACTTCGTCTTTCCAGTGTACCATGAAGAGGCTGTTTGAATCACTGAATCCACAAGCCAGAGCTATTTGACCAAACTCATGGCCACATTGCCCCACGATGCAGATCTATGCTTTGAGGATGCAACAGTTCTTAAAGAGTCTCATTGACAGCAGACACGAGGTCAGGGGACTTGTGGAATAGTAGCCCCCTCACAAAAATCTCTCTCCACATATGCCACATTGCAACTCCTCTGATGAAGACTATGACAGCCATTTAGATTTGAATATATTTGAAAGGGAAAAGCCTGCTGGATGTTTATCTCACCTCCTTTTTAGATTTATAGCCAGCAAGGAGAGATACTATTGCTTTGAACTCCCATTAATCTTACCCTTTCTGCAACAAAGCCCTGCTTTGCCAATATCACCACACACAATTGTTTCTCACAGCAAAGCACTAGAATGAATGATAAAACCAACAGCTGAGGAAAGTATGTTTTCTAAGGGTGAGGCAAGGTTGGTGAAAAAGTGTTTAGAATCTCAGAAGATGGCAGTTGTATAGCATTCTTTTTGGGAAATTAGGTGAGGATATGAGTTTAGGTTTATTTTTATACTCATACACCCTGAATGTTTATTTGTAGATTTAATTCCATTTTCTAATAAAACAGTAGGTTGAGGACAAACACGATCCATGAATCTGTATCTCATCGATAAACCCTAGCTGCCCATTAACTCCTCAGATGCCTCAAGTGCCTTTTATGTATAAGTCACCACCCTAAGTTTTGATAGTACGAGGCAAGGAGCTAGGAGCATGCTTTCAAACAGTTCTCAGTTTGGTTGCCTAAAAATTGTACATCAGCTAAAAGATGCATACCCGTATGTGAAGGACTCTGATAAAAATTCAGAACACAAAATTAGCTCTGCAGGATTTCTCTCAAGTTTTCTGACCTATGGAATAGACCCAAGCAAGTTTGCACAGACACAAAAAGGGTCAGATCAGAATCATAAAGCTGACAGTTTGGAAAGTTTCTGAAGCAGGACATGCAATTTTCTCGGTACTTCTGGGGCCGCAAGGCACCCCTCTGTGTCGTGTTCTCTCTTTCTGACAAGTGATGAATAAAATACAGAAGACTTAAAAAATAGTACCATGGCTAAGGAACTGTACCACGGAACGCCGGCCAGCTCATTGAGAAAACTTGCTTTTCTGAAATCATCTCTTAAAATATACACCCATTGCTCGCAGCCTTGAGAAAATAGCACATAGTCATTTGGAAATATGGGACTGCTACTATGTGTATGCCAGCTCATCTCTATTAATCTGCAAAGTCATTTCCTTTTCTTTGAGTTAATTTGATTTGTTTTCCTTACGGGCCTCAATTCCTTTCTTCCATTCTCATTTTAAACCCGCTGTGAACCCAGCCCTCAGCCCACACTGGGTTCAAATGATTTTACCTTTGTGCTCTTGCATCCTGCATTTCATGTTTGTGCCACACAAGTCATTTTTATCTGCAATTATTTGGTAGCTTTGAGGAAAAGACATGTCAGATTGCTTTACCTAGAGGTAAGATACTACTTGATGCACTAATGTTTGTTTGTTTGTTTGGTTGGTTGGTTTTTGGAAATGGAAATGAATGAGCATTATGAATCTGTTAGCAAAGTGATCACTCTAGTCCAGTAAGAAAAGTCTAATGAAGGAATAGTTCCAGAGAATCTGGTAGGGAAAGCAGGCCCTAGGAAAATTCTTTACCTTTAAGTAGGGGTACAAATCATAACTTTGAGAGGTAAATGATACAATGAAAGCCCATATGCCATAAATGAGGATAGGTACCTAACATAAATCTGAGACTCCTATTATGACATTTGTGTAGAGGCTATGACAAACTATAACTGATATGTGTAAAACTGAAGGACAATTATTATCTCATACAACTTCTGTTGCAGAATTTGTTCAATGCTCAAAATCAATTTTAGGACTCAAAATCCAGTAGGATGCTTCTATTGCAGGATAATATTTGGCAGTAATTTTTAAATTTTAGTCCATACACACAATAAATAACCTGGAGTTTGAGAAAAAAATGTCGGTACTGGGTTCCTCTCTTGGTTCCCAAGTGGGGTTAGGAATCCATATTCTAATGAACTTCCAAGATCCTGCTGATAAAATAGTCATCAACCATATTTTCATCAATCTTACCTCACTTAAAATATATTCATGTACAATATAGGGTTTTTTTTTTTTTTTTTTGCTTTGAGACAGGGTCTCACTTTGTACTTCAGGCTGGCCCTGAGCTCACTGTGTAGCCCAGGCCAGCCTCGAACTCAGCAATCCTCCTGTCTCTGCCTCCCGAGTGCTGGGATGACGGGCGTGAGCCACCACGTCCTGCATTGTAGTATGCGGTGTTGCTTGTTGGTGGGCATGTCTCCAAGCCCAGCATTGTATGTGGTTACCGGGGATCGAACTCAGGACCTTGCGCTTGCGAGGCAGGTGCCGGAACCACTGAGCTAACCCTCCGGCCCCATTAAAGGGATTTTTAAAGGGATGTTTCATGTTAACTTATTTTCTGCACTAAAAATTATTAATCCTAGGATGTCAGCAGGTCGAAGACTCCCGGAAATCTGCTACTCTATAAAATCAGCAAGAATATGGACAAAATTTATCAAAATCAGCTTTTGTCAACCTCTGTAAATTAACTAAAAGCTTACAACATTCTGAGAACCATTTATTCAACACAAATGGCTGAGTCACCGTGAGGACAAGGCTTTCGGGGTTCTGTGTGGTTGTTTCACAGCCCCGAGGAGTGAGCTCAGGGCTCACATGTGCGAGGCAGGGGCTCCAACACACTCCAGCCTGTTCAGAGCTTTCACCTTACTCCCATTCGGCTTGCTCAGTTCTGTAATAGTCTTGAAAAACCAACAACCTTGAGTAATGGTAGCCATGAAAAGCAGTTACCACTAGAGCAGTTGGGAAGTAGATGACTTGCTCAGCACAGTAAGCTTATGTGATCTAAAAGGTGTTCAAGGAGGATTCCAACAACCACCGCAGAGTACACGTCCTTCTCAAGAGCCCACGGAACATTTTCCAGGGTACACCATGTGTTAGTAGGACCATAATGCAAGTCTTAGGTGGTGGCCCATGCCTGTGCTCCCACCAGTTGAGAGGCTGAAGTAGAAGGATTGCCACAAATTCAAGGCTAGCCTGGGCTACACAGTGAGTTCAAGGCCAATGGGAACTATACAGAGAGAACTTGTGTGAAATAAACAAAAAATAAAAGACTAAAATCATACAAGTATGTTCTTTAACCATAAGGGAATGAAATTGTGCATCAATAATACAGAAGTTTGGGGAATAAAAACCTGAAAATTAAACAGTATAAGAAGAAAAAAATGAAAGAAAAATTAGAAAATACTTTGAGATTAATAAAAAATGAGAGAGACCCATACCTAGGATATATCTAAAGCTGTGCTTATAGAGAAATGTATGTCAATACATACCTACTTTAATAGGAAAAAAGGTAATCCCAGCACTGTGGGAAGCTGAGCCAGGAGGATCATCAAGTTTGGACCCAACCTGGGCAGCCTAAAGACTTAGCTGAGATTCTACACTAGTCCGCTTTCCTATTGCTGAGACACAAATGCCTGACACCCACTAACTTAAAGAGGGGAGGTTTATTTTGGCTCACAGTTTCAGAGGCTTCAATCCCTGGTCTCTGGGCTCCAAGACAAAAATGTCATGGTGAAAGAAAGCAGCATCAGAGGAGCAGAAAGCAGGGGAGAAAGCAGAGAGAATGAAGGACCAGATATCATTCTCAGAATCACAGAGCCATGGCCCACCTGGACACACCCACAAATGTGCTTTACTAATCCCTTAGGTGTCTCTCAAGCCACTCAAGTTGAAAATGGAGATTCATGAGCACAATGACCAGCAAGATTTGCTCCAGAAATGGAAGTGCATTCATTACAAGAAAAGTCAATCAATGCAATATACCATATTAATAGAATAATGAACCAAAACCACAGGATCATATCAAAAGCCAGTAACAAAGAATTTGATAAAATCCAACAACCTATCATGATAGAAGAAAGTTTCCCCAATCTGATGAACAGGATCTATAAAAAACCCACAGATAATATCATATTTAAGGGTGAAAGACTGAAAACATTTCAGTAAGATTAGAAACAAAACTTCGATGTCCTCCTTTCATTTCTTCTGTCCAACACTGCACCACATATTCTAGCTACTAAAATCAGGCAATCAATCAACCAATCAGTCAATGATGTGCCAGTAAAAACAAAGAAATAGTATTACGTCTATTTATGGATAACATGACTCTATATCTAAAACTCCTACACACAGAAGAAAAAACTATTAGAAATAATTTAAAAGTTCACTAAGATTGCATGTTATAAAATTAATATACAAAAAAGTGTATTTTTATATACCAATAATGAGCAATCCAAAAATGATATTAATAAAAATTAATTTATAACAGAATTCAGAATAAGATGCTTGGGAATAAATTTAATCAAGGATAAAAGAATTGTATCTGTATATGCTGAAAACTATAAAACATCATTGAAAGAAATTAAAGAAGGGGTGGGGATTTAGCTCAGTGGTTCCTGTGCCTGCCTAGCAAGGGCCAGGTCCCTGGTTCGATTACTGGTAACCACATACATCAATACTGGGCATGGTGGCTCACGCCCACCAGGAATCAGTACCACATACCGCAAATGCCGGGCTTGCTGGCTCAAGCCTGTAATCCCAGCATTTGGGAGGCAGAGGCAGGAGGACTGCTGAGTTTGAGGCTTGCCTGAGCTACATAGTGAGCTCAGAGCCAGCCTGAACTACAAAGCAAAACCTTGTCTCAAAAAAAAAAAGGAAAAAGAAATTAAATAAATGGGAATAAATACATGTTGGATGGATAGGAGGATTTAATGTTGTCCAAATCTCTCTACAGATTCCACACAATTCTCAGCTGCATTTTTTAAAATTTAAATCTTTATTGGTACATTATGTATACACATCATGATCACACACAATATTGAAAATTTGTACCAGCATGTGACACAATTCTGTTTTTCCCATTCCCCCACCCACCCTACAAACCCCCATTCCCTATATACATAAGCTTTCTATCCTTTTCTTTATTACCATCATGTTTTTTATTCACCTTGTTACTTACCACTACACCCCCATTTCCCTTTCAATATTTTCTATTTTACAATATCTACCATTTTTTCTAGAGCTCATTTACATCTAAAGTTTCTCATACCAGAGAAAAGATATGGTATTTACAGATCTGTGACCTATTTATTTCACTTATGAGTATGTCCTGAAGGTATATCCACTTGAACATAAATGACTTTAACTTATTCTTTATGGCAGAATAATACTCCATTTTATAGAAAAAACACATCTTCTTTATCCAGTCTCCAATTGATGGGCATTTGGGTTGTTTCCAAGATTGGGCTTTCACAAACTGAGCTGCTGTAAACATGGGTGCACATATGTCACTGTGATATGAATATTTTAATTCTTTTATGTACATATCTAGCAGTGGAATAGCAGGGTCCAATGGGATCTCTAATCCTAGTTTTCTGAGGAATCTCCACACTGATCTCCACAGTGCTTGTACCAGTGTACATTCCCACCAACAATGGAGAAGTGTTCCTTTCTCCCCACAACCTTGCCAGCATTTGTTGCTGGTTAATTTTGAGATAGCAGCCATTCTTTGTGGAGTGAGATGGAATTTCAGTGTTGTTTTCATCTGCATCTCTCAAATGACTAGTGATGTTGAATACTTCTTCATATATTTCATAGCTGCTTTTACTTCTGAAAAGTGTTGGTTCCTTTCAGATGGCCATCTTTGAATTGTGTCTCTGAATTTAGGGAGGAGCTGATTTTTTTAAGCTCTTTGTTCTAAATAGTAGCCCTCTGTCTGAGAAACCACTGATAAAATTTGTTCCCGATTTGTTGGTTGTGTTTTTTGCTCTGCTGGAGGTTTCTTTTGCTGTGAAGAAGTGTTTTAATAGGATGAAATCCCATTTGTTGATTTCTTCTGCTAGTTCTCATGTTATGGAAGTTTTGTTCATAAAGTCTTTCCCAGCTTTGCGCAGTGGCAGTATCGTAGCTAATGAGGTTTATCCGAGGCATGATTATTGCTAATTGAAAACTTTTCCCATAAAGTCTTTCCCTAAGCCAATGTCTCCAAGAGTTCTACCTAAACTGTTTTGCAGAAGTTTAGTGTTTCTGTTTTAATATTTAGGTCTCTAACCCACTTTGATTTTAATTTTGTACATGGTGAAAAAGAGAGATCTAGCTTTAGTCTTTGGCAAATTAAAGCCCAATTTTTCCAGCACTATTTATTAAAGAGGCTATCTTTCCCTTCATTTAGGATATTTGGCTCCTTTGACAAAGATGAGGTGGTGTCATGTATCTGAAGTTGATTCTGGATCTTCTAATCTATTGCATTGGTCCTCGAGCCTGTTACTTTGCCAGTACCATACTGTTTTTTATCACGGTGGCTTTGTAGTATAGTTTCAAGTTGAGTATTGTGATATCCCACCACCATGTCCTTATTTCCTAGAATGCTTTTGCCATTCTAGGTTTCTTGTGGTTCCAGATGAATTTTTAGATTATTTTCTCTAGATCTGTGAAATATACTGTTGGGATTTCAGTTGGTATTGTGTTGAATCTATACAATAGTTGTGGGAGTATAGCCATTTTGGCAATATTAGTTCTTCCTACCCAAGACCAAGGGATGTTTTTCCATTTTCTGGAATCCTTTTCAATCTCCTTTTTCAGAGTGTTGTAGTTTTCAGAGTAGAGGTCTTTCACCTCCTTCGTTAGATCGATTCCTAGGCATTTCACTTTTTTGCATGCTATTATCAAAGGGATTGACTCCTCAATTTCTCTCTCAGTGAGTCTGTTTTTTGTGTATAAAAAGACTATTGACTTTTGAGCATTGACCTTGTATCCAGCTATGCTGCTAAATTTGTCGATTAAGTCTAACAGTCTTTTGGTTGTCAGTTGCAATTTTTACAGACATAGTAATTCTAAAATTAAATGGAAATACAAGGAATTCAAAAAAGCCAAAAAGAACCTGGAAGAGCCAGAGGAAAAGTTGGAAGACCAGCACTTCCAAATTTTAAAACTTATTCATAGCTATAATAATAACATTTGTATTTCTACCATAGAATTAAATTAACAGACTTAGGATAAATAATTAACCTGCTACATTTATAGTCAATTGATTTCCATTAAGAGTGTCAGGATCACTCAGTGGAGGAAATGTCAGTCTTTCAATAAATGAATTTAGCACTACTGAAAACGCAAATGGAAAAAAATGAACTTGAGCAGCCTATCTCAAACTATCTCAAACTGTATGCAAAAATAATGTAAAATGGAGTAAAGATTTAAACAAAAGGAATAAAACTCTTTGGAAAGACAAGTAAATTTTCATGACCTGGAGCTCATGTGGAGAAATTTGAACTATCATACATTGCTGGTGGAAATGTAAAGTATTACTTAATCAACTAGTTCATTAGATATGACACAAAAGCATTGCAAAAAATCCACAAAATGGGAGAAAAATATGGGTATTTTATATATTTATAAGGACTTACTTATGTCTACCATATACACAGAACTCTTATAACCAAACTATAAAATTATACCTCATCCCTGGTACCACCAAAAAAAAGAAAAAAAGAATTAAATAAAATACCTCAGTGTTAGTTAGTGAGCAAAAGAAATAAAAAAGAAATTTCTTCAATAAAAAGACATTTCTCAAAATAAAACAACCTCTAATAAGAACAGGATACTCAACAATAATAAGGAAATGCAAATCAAAATTACAAGATATCACTTCACACCTAGTAGGATGGTTATAGCTAAAAAACTGTTTTTGAGGATGTGCAGAAATTTGAAGTTTTATACATTGCTGGTGGAAATTGCAGCTGTTTGTATGTCTGTTTTTCCCATTCTGGGTATCAAACTCAGTACCTTGAGCTTGCAAGTCAGACCCAGTACTGAGTCAGACTCAGTTACTAGCTAACTTTGCAGCTGCTTTTGAAAGCAAGTCATTGAAAAATTTAATATCAAGTTCCCATGAGTGCTCAGCAATTCTACATCTAGGTATTTACCCAAGAGAACAAAAAATGTATCCACATAAAAACAAATGTTCATACTAGCATTATGCATTGTAGCCAAAAACTAAAACCTAGAAAGTTTGTTTGCCTAATACCCATTGCCTAAGAGTCAGGACTGACTTTGAGATTAAATTGATCTGAGTTCCAATCCCATTTCTATTGTTTATTACTGTGAGGCCTCAAGCAAAAGTTTTAACCATGTTAGACCCCAGTTTTCTCATCTGAAAAAATTTGAATACAATGTCGCCTATCTTGCTATGAAGGTTAAATGAATTAACACAGGTCCAAGATCTTGGGAAATTGCTGGGTAGTTTTCCAAAGCAAATATGGAGATTTTACAGCTTTTACATCACCATATATCCTCTTTGAGTTAAAATTTAAGACATTTTTATAACAAGATTCTCTGCTTATACAGATCTTTATTGTAAAGAAGGAAATCTTTAAAAAAAAAGAATTTTCCCTACAGTGAGCTCCACTCCTGTTAGGGGAGAGGGTAATATGTTCAAATATTGCACAGGACTCTCTCTAGTAACTAACCAGAAGATCCAAAGAGAATGTCATTGTTAGTAGCACTTGAAAATAAATATCAACCTGAGAGGGAAGACTTCATTATTACTTCACTTTTACTGGTGAATACCATTGTCATAAAAGGTTAAGTCTCTTGGCTAACAGAATCTATATCTTATTTTAAATCCCCTGTCTTATACTTTTGCCTATCCTTGGCCTTCCATGTCATGATAGGAGAGCTGATCTCATTTCCCTTTTGCATCTGTGACTTAAAATTAGCGTTCTTTAAATATCAATTTTCTCCTTACTGCAGTTCTAAGGAACACCAAGCAAAACATTTTCCAAGAATTAGGATAACAATTTCAGGAAGCATCTTATATTAGTTTTTATTTCTCCTAGACAACAGTTGGATAAACAATCTATTTTGTTATCTTTTTCAATCATCCAAGTAAGATAATTCTTAAATCCTTTCAACTGAAATATTAAATTTTTACTTGAAGGTACAATATTGACTATCTTAGTGGATAATCAGTGCTAGAAATATCAGCCTCCCTGCTGATTCAGGGTCTCCTCTGAAGATTTCATGGGACAATAAACAGATACAAATGCCTAGATATCATGGAAACAGAAAACAGTAATTGCATTTCTACTAGAAATGGTGCTTAAGTATTAAAATTATATGTGTGGAGAAATTTAAACTATCATACATTGCTGATGGAAATGTAAGGTATTACTTAATCAACTAAAAAGTGTGAAGACAAGACAAGACCTGATATCTAAAGTTACAAACATAACCATTAAAGGAGTATAACATATCCAGATATCCAGGAACTATTTCCAGATAAAGTTATTTAGATCAATCAATCCACTTACAGTTGTGTTTTCAGGTTTGTTTTCCTTTTCATATTCTCAACAAATCATTATTAAAATTCTGCTATTCTACTTCTCAAGAATAGAAAGGAACAATTATTACTTCATAAAAAAATTATGGATGAATTTCAAAAGAAGTGTGCAAAATGACAGAAGTCAGACCCCCATCCCCAAAAAAGATCACCCATGGTATGAGTTGGCTATATGATATTCTAGAAAAGGCAGCCATCTATGAAGAGAATATAGACTGTTGGTTTCTAAGAGATAGAAATGAAAGTAAGGCAGGGGGCAGGTATACAGGGCCATGAGGGAATTGAGGGAGGTATCTGTTCTTTACTTGACTGTAGCAAGATTACATGACTCCATAAATTTCTCAAGCACGTGAAAATATACACCTCCAAGTAGAAATTATATTGTGTGCAAACTATGTTTCAAATTAATGAAGAAACCTCCATCTGTAAAACCCTTTAGTTTAGTGTCTGCAAGTACACACACAACAGATCATAAAGAACTGATCACATGTATGTCAGAGGTATGCTCTGGTCACTGGAACATGAACAAGCTAGACATGAAACTTGGCCATCTGAAGTGGGAGATTGATTTTTTTTTTTTGAGACAGACTTTTATTTTTTTGTAGTTCAGACTGGCCCTGAGCTCACTTGGCAGCCCAGGCAAGCCTCAAACTCACAGAAATCCTCCTGGCTCTGCCTCTCAAGTGCTGAGATTACAGCCACCATGCCTGACACTGTGGTATGAGATACTGATTGCTGGTGAGCATGAGTCACCATGCCAGGTGTTGTATGTGGTTACCGAGGATCGAAGCAGGGACCTGGTGTTTGCTAGGCAGGTGCTGAAGCCACTGAGCTAAATCTCTGCCCCTGGGAGACTGATTTTTTAAAAAATAATCACAGGATAAATATATACTGACAAATTTAGGTCAATACAATGAAGGAACCAATGTGAGTAGAAAACACAGAGACCTAAGTTAGACTTTTCTGGTTATATGGCATATTAATTTATTTTAATTGCTATAATGAAATACCCAAAGGTGGATAACTTTCTGAAAAAAAAATAGGTTTAGTTTACTCACGTTCTGGGGTCTCAAAGGCACAGTACTAGTACTGGCTCAGGTCTGGTGAGAAATTCATATTGAATGGAGTCACAACAGTGATACACAGAAAACAAGAAATCACCCTTCTAGCCATGAAGCCAAAGGGTGAATCGGGAATCACACTCAGGCTTTTATAACAACTTACTCTTACAAAAACTCAGGGTCCCATGAGAACTATTTTAATCCCTTCTGAAAATATGGCTTAAAGACTTCCAACCAGGGCCTACTTCTTAAAGTATCACCACTTCACCACCACCACACTGAGGACAAAACTTCGTACATATGAACCCATGGAGGAGAAACCAGGTCAAATTAGAACTTGTGGGTTTTTATTTAAATGTTATTAAATGGCAAAATTTGTCTCTGGCATAACAGAGTCATCTAGAGCTCAGCAGAACTTGGATCTTGCCACTTGTCACTTGAGTCCATGAAAATGAGAGAAGCTAAAGTAAAAGACGGCAAAATAATAAGTAGGAGAGGAGTACGTTAAGCCAACAGGGAGTGTTCTTATATTAAAATTCCAGAACATTTTCATTCCCTCTGGAGCTCCTTGACAAGGGAATAAATCTGCATGTCAGATTGTTACTTGTGGAAAATGCAGCTTTAATTAAGTTCATTTGTATGTTATTAATAAAAATGTGCAATATTTATGAGCGTGGTTCTTGTCTGCTCCTTGCCTCTCATTCTATTTAATGAGCTGTGTGTAGGAGGTGCTGAATTGCAAGAGCTTTTTTATAAGGATATTCCCAGTACAGTTTGGGATGAGTCTGGAACATAACAAAAAGAAAATTATTCCTTTGGCTCTAATATAAAGGGAACTCTGTGGGCTCACGCCTTCACTAAGATTGCTCCCAAGTTTAGATTCCATCCCATCCCTGTTGATTAAGATAAGAAAGAACCTGCTTCATGTGGAGAATGTTTTCAGCATTACTGAAAAAAAACCTATCATTTAGTAATATGGAAATGTTCAAGCATACACATTATTAAAAAGTCACTATCTGCATAAAAACATACATATGTATATATAAGTACACACATTCTTCAGGAAAAGAAAAAAAAGAAATCCAACTGTGAACACTGGATTAACAATGGAATCTTCAATATCTTCATCCCAAGCACCTTAAACATGAACTCACTGCAAACGTGGATCACAGAAACAAAATCATACTAACAGCAAACACTTACCTGGCACTTGGGCCAGGCATTCTCATATAAGCTTTACATTACTCATTTTAGACTCTCAGTACCTCTACAAGGTAAATACTATTATAGTAGCCTCATTTTACAGATAAGGAAACTGAGACTCAAAAAGGCTATCTAATGTGGCCAGATCATACAGTTTAATGGTAGAGGTGCAGTTGAAACACAGCCTATTTGGCTCCAAATGTATCACTGGCATTCCATAAGCTGTATGTCAGGTTGATCTGTTATACAAATATATGTACATGTTTCAATGTGCAAGGAAGTAACTTAATATTAGATGTGAACATAGATGTGTGTTTGAGATTCCTACCATGAGTTAATCTTGTTTATTCCTCTAATCAGAGATAACTTTCCTCTTACTAAGAAAAACACAATTTGATTAGGTAAATACTCAAAAACTTCAAAGATATCAAGTAGCTGTTTGGTACATACTCATGAATTGAAACTCTGAAAAATTAAAGTTCTATGCATTTTTACATTTTATATATTAAAAGAAGGACAGGGTGAAGTTAACCATGGGGAGGGAGGGTAATGAAGATTCACACTAGAAATGTTAGCGTTTTATTTTACTGACTTAGCACTCTATCTACATAGAGTTCAACACCTGTGAAATGTAATCCTGTCTCCTGGACCCCATCTTTCTTCCTCTCCCTCATATGTTTTGTGTTTTCAGGCTGTAACAGGACTAGATGGTATGGTAACCAAGGTCGGTCTTTTCAACTTCTCTTTCTGCTCCCAAGAAGGCCCACTTAGTAGAGGAACCTCCAGGCTCAGATTACAGTTCCCACAATTCTCTGTACGTCTTCCACATCCTTCATCACCTCACCAGCCAACACGTCTTCCTAGAGAAACCAATGCCCGTCTGACATATGGTCTTCACTTGCCTTTTCAGCATTTCAACATACTATTTTCCCATTGAGTTACACAAAAAAGGCAGTAATAGCAAGAGATACAAAGATTAACTTTTCTCATATAAACAATATCTAAACGTTTTTGGATGGGAATTTCATCGAGTATCAGGCTGAAAGCCATGTAAACAAGCAATAGGTACAGAACTTGGGCAGGACAATAAAAAGATGAAATGAAAGCTATTTTCAAAATAGAAATGACAAAGCAGTAAGTGTGAGGCTTTGGCAGTGTTTGGGGGATGACAATGATGTCAGCCAAGAGGTATGTTATACCTGTATTTGCTAAGTACTAATAAGCGGGTGTAGTGGATCATGCTTGTAATCCCAGGATGTAGGAAGCTGAAGCAGAATTGCCATGAGTTCAAAGCCAGCCTGGGCTATGTAGTGAGTTCAAGGCCAGACTGAGCTCATTGTACGACCCTGCCTCAAGCAACAACGAAAGAGAAAATCAAGAAATAGCCCCTGTTCTGTTCCTAGGAAGGCAGAACTAATATTGTCAGACTCGTTTTAATAACTTCCTAGAACTGTGTTAGAAATTCTTGGAAAATTAACTATGTCCACAATAAGGCTTAAGAAATCTGAGCAAATTTAGCAATTCAAAACTGCCAGAATCCAGACATGAAGAGGCCTGAGTATTAAGCCAGACAGACAGGAGGCAAGTGAAATCGCTGTAAAGGCTGGACGTCTTGCTGATCCGAGGCTGGGAAATGAACTGGCGAGCTGCTCCTGGGTGTTAAACAGAAGGCAACATCTTGAGCCTGGATAACTTGAGGTATCTCTGTGTTGATCACGTAGGAGAACATGAAACTCCAGGTTTGGGGCTTCATTAGTTAAAAAGATAGAGATGGCTGGGCGTGGTGGCTCACGCCTGTAATCCCAGCACTCAGGAGGCAGAGACAGGAGGATTGCTGAGTTCAAGGCTTGCCTGGGCTACATAGTGAGCTCAGAGCTAGCCTGAACTACAAAGTGAGACCCTGTCTCAAAAAAAAAAAAAAAAAGAGAGAGATGCACCATTCCCTGAAAACCCAAGAGGTGAGCTCTAGCTAGCAGTAATCAGCTGTGAAACCCTGAGCAACTCAGATGACTGCTCTGAGCCTCAATTTCATCACTTACCAAATGAAAGGAATTAAATAACAAGATTACAGGTCAGGTTCTGTAATTCTATCTTTTTCCCTTTGATGTCTTATATATTAGGACACATGAAAAAATGGAATTCAAACTCTATGGGAAACAGGAAGTCACTGTAGTATAAAGTATCCATCTAATCAACAACTAATGCACTAGTTTCCTTTGTCATTACATATAATTTACCTATTGTTTCAGGATCTCTCTGTCCCTCTGTCTTTCCAATCACATTCTCTACTGTGTTCTTTTTTTATCTTAATAGTACTAATCATTTGCTTTATTGACTATCTGTCTTCTCAATTAAAATATAAGTGCTCTGAAAGTTTGTTGCTCTTACTGATACATTTCAGCACCTAACAGGCTGAGCAGGAATGAGGAACCTCATGAGTTCCTAGTCTCGTGAGATTTCAGCACCATCATTACCTCTTTCCATATTCAGTTACAATGAAGATGCTACTATAATAAAAGAACGTGAATTTAAAAAGCCAAAGAGCAACTTTTTGCCCAAATTTAAAGTAAAACAAATCCTGTACCACAGAGAAAATCTCAGTACTCTGCAGTCTAAGCCTATTCTTAGGATCTAAGAGAGATCACAAAAGTCCTCCTAAAATTCTCAAGCTGAAGGTTCCCAAAAGAACTAAAATTCTTTGGAGGTCTGCAAAACAATTAATCTCACCAATAATACTGGTAAAGATTACCCAGCAGCATAGCATTTTTAGTGGTGGAAACTAGATGCAGTTTCATTCACGATTATTTTATAAAAGAGAAATGACCCAAGTTAGTGTTGGAAGATGTCTAAGGGAAGAGAAAAAGTTGAGGGAGTAAGTAACGTTTCCAATTAGACATCACTTTGAAGTCAAACTTCAGGGATGGGAACCTTATATACAGAGAGAACCTCAAAGCTTTCCCAGCATCAGCTCTGAATGCACCATAGTAGGCTCTGCGCAGCAGAAAACCCTGGAACACTGACTGCATGAGCAATGAGGCTTCTTGACACCTATAGAGAGTTTTGTTGCCATTGCAACATCATAGGGCACGTTGCTAGTTTCACCGAAGACTTCTTGCCTGTTTCATAGCTAAAATAACTTTTCATACTCAAAATATTTCTTCTCCTAGACCTTGAGTGTCTTCTGATAAAAACTGTAATTACTACATCACTGTAAGATCAGTATGTATACAAACGTAATTGTATTCTCATTCAAAAGCAGTTTCCCGCTCTCCTCCACATAACTCCATGAATTGCTTGTCTTTCTCTCCCTATACCACACACACACACACACACACACACACACACACACCCCTCTACATACACTCACATCACTTTGGCAATAATCAGTGCAGTGAACCAAAACAGTGAACAGCCTGACACAGAAATAATTTGGGTTACAACCAGAATTTCCATTTTAGCTTATAACCAAAATACTGAGTAATAACCCAAATCCTGGCCACTTCCAGATACTCTCAGATACAGACTTAGCCCTTAAAGAGTTCTGGAAGGAACATTAAAATATCCTTTCCTGTGTGAGGTTCACTGAGAATCCTTGGGCCAATATCTCTCTAAGGATACTGACATCTGCCTGTAGAAAGCAGAGAGACTTTGAAGGCTGTTTAAAGGAAGAGACTTCAATTGACCAACCTGAGTTACAACCAGCTCTTGTGAAAGAATTGAGTTCATAAGTCAAGAGTGTATTGTATAATAAGGACTTGAACTTCTTAAAGACAAAAGCAATAATGTTCAGTGCCTGGACTAAGCACCCACCCCCTTGCCATCTATTGGCCATCACAGCCTTAGTGCTGTCCTCTTCTTAGCCATTGACCTTGGCTTTTGTTTTCCTCTTTCCACTTTACTCTTTGCCTCTAGAATATGATGCAGTTTGTTTCCTCTCTTAACAGTGGTTCTGGTCTAATAGTTGTCTCATGTTTCTATCACTTCTCATGTGTCCCCACAGTGTCTTCTTATCAGTACTTGTTCAAAAAACAAAATGGACCTGAGGTTTTCCTAGGTCCTATAACCTTCCATTTAATAAATACTTTTAAAACTTTTTAAAACTGAGTTGGGTAGGGGCCAGAGATTTGGCTTAGTGGTTCTGGCACCTGCCTCACAGGTGCAGGGTCCTGAGTTCGATCCCAGTAACCACATACAATGCTGGACGTGGTAACTCATACCCACCAGCAATCAGTACCATATACCACAGTGCCGGGCATGGTAGCTCATGCCTGTAATCCCAGCACTCGGGAGGCAGAGGCAGGAGGATTGCTGAGTTCCACGCTTGCCTGGGCTCCATAGTGAGCTCAGGGCCAGCCTGAACTACAAAGCGAGACCCTGTCTCAAAAAAAAGAAAAAAACTTGAGTTGGGTAAATTAGTGCATGCCTGTAATGCTAACACTTGGGAGGCTGAGGCAGAAGTATCACCATGGGTTGAAGACCAATGGACTATATAGTGAGCTCAAGGCCAGCCTGAGCTGCATAGTAAGGTCCTGTCTCAAAAGACAAGACAACAACAACAAAAGCTTTTTTAAATTGAGAAGAGGAATGAACAAAATAAGGAGTATTCCTGAATTAAATAAATGTTCTCTTAACTTCTTTAAGCACCTCCAGACTACTTTCCACAATGATTGTGCCTATCTCCATTCCCATCAAGAGTACACCAATAATGTGCCTTATCCTTATTCTTACCAACATTTGATATCTGTTATCTTTAACAGAAGAAATCATAGTTTATTGTGGTTTTAATTTGCCTTTCCCTAATGATTCATGACTTGAGCATCTTTTTCATATACCTGCCAGTATATGGATTACTTGGGGATGCTTTTTGATATGTGAGTTCCTTGATTGTTTTTAGGTATTAATCCTTATCTGCTATATAGTTTCCAAGACTTTCTCCCAATCTATGGCCAGCAGTGTCAGCTTATTGACTTCTCCTTTTCTGTGTCAATATTTTTTTTGTGGTTGTTGATGCTATTAAATTTTTACTTTTATTGGTACGTGTTTTTCAGTATATAATGATTGCATTCCTCATGGGGAGTGGGAACATCTATGCAACACATCTTAATTCTTTTCCCCTTTTTTAAACTCTGTTCTTCTAGTTGATATAACCCCATTTGTTCACTTTTGCTTTTGGTGAGACATTAAAAAAAATGTTGGCAAGTCCAAACCAAGGTCCACTACCTAGGCATTTTTTCCTGGAAGCCTTACATTTTTAGATCTGTTGTTAATAAACTTTGATGTTATTTTTGTGTATGATATAAAAGAAGGCCTCAGTCTCATTATTCTATATGTAGATAGCCAGTTTTTGCAACACTATTTCTTAGTTCAGTGGTAAAACATCTATTTAAGATTCACAAGGCCCTGGGTTTGGCCCTCACACTGAAGAAAAGAAAAAAAAAAAAACAAGACTTAAAATAATACATATTTAATCTCACACAGTTGTACAGTCCAGAAATCCAAATAGGCTTCACTGTGTTCTCTGCTAGGGGATATCACAAAGCTGAAACCAAAATGTCAGTCAGCCTGGCTTGTTATCTGAACCCTCTGGGAAAGAATCTACCTCCGAACTCATTCCAGTTATTGGCTGAATTCGTTTTCCTGCACTTGAAGGACGGAAGTCCTTGGTCTCCTGCTAGCTGTCAGGTCAGATCTCTTCTCAGTTCCCAAAAGCTACCACATTCCTTAGCACATATCTCCTATCTTCGGAGTTAACAGTAGTGTGTCAGATGCGCCTTGTGCTTCAGATCTCTGATACCTGCTATGGTTTGGACCTCATTAAAATCTGCCACCCCACAAAGGCTGGCATGCTGAAGGCTTAGTCCACAAAGTAGTGGTACTGGGAAGTGGTGGGATATTTAAGAGATGGGCCCTGCTGGGGAGCCTCAGACCGAGTAAAGTTGTACTGCAGAAGGGACTGTGGGAACTTCCTCCCTCTTACTGTCTTCCTGCTTCTTCAGATAATCTCTCTCACATACATACAGTCCTGTCATGATACAATTCAATCAAGAGAGCCCTTAACCAAGCTGAACCAACGTGTGTTGTACCCTAAGCCTCCCAATCTGTGAACTACAGTAATCTTTATTTATAGTTACCCTACCTTAGTTATCACACTGTAGTCAGCCACCCCATCCCCCAAGAAAACACCACTTTCACTCCTACTTCCTATCTACCTGCCACCAGCCAGAGAGAGCTCTACTTTTAAGGGCTAATGTGTTTATAATGGGCCCACTGGGTACAGCAAGATAGTCTCCTTATCTTAAGGTCTGTTGTGCTATGTAATGGAAGGGGAGAAAAATACTTCTTTTCTCAATCCTCATAGGCTCCAAACTGGTGTATATTGCTGCTAACAAAGTGTAGATCAATACAAGAAAAACAAGCCATTTTAATAACAGAGTGTCACACAGGAGAGAAGTAACTCTCTGGGAAGTAACTTTTGGCTGTGATTTAATGACAATCTCTTAAATATTTTAAAATAAACGATGCATCCTAGAGTGACAAAGCAAAGGAGCAATAAATTTCAAACTGTTAAAACACATATATTTTTATACACTGTGTACTTGGTATACATTTTTCCTATATTGATACGTTGCTTTCCCCATGGATGACATACTTTGAAATTTCAGGGATCCAGGGAAAATCGTGAATTTAGACAAATGCATCTTTGAAGCAAGTAAGAAACTCTTATTCCCATTTTAGACGTAGGCACCTAAGCCCAGACATTTGAAGTGGGACTTGCTCAAGACCCTGTGGCTCCTGAGAGCAGAAAGAAAGCCAATTTTTGCTGCTCCTCTTCCAGCATCAACACGTTTAAACAAGGTTTTGTTCTCATCTGAGATTTTCTCCAGAGCTGCTGGGATTCCTGTGGCCTCTCTGATTGCTTAGCCCCTGAGGTATTCTGCTCAAGTGCAAGCCAGCATCTCCTGCAACCAGCCCAAGTTGGACTTGCTGTGTGCTAATATGGAAAGTTCTCTAGAAGGCATTGTTTAGAGACCCAGAAAAGCAAAGCCTGATGCAAAGAGAAATAAATAATACACTAACCTTTCCGGACAAATAAGGTATGTGGATATAAGAATATATATGCATATGTTTATGCATTAAGAAGTGCTGGAAAAATGGCAAGAGACTAATGAGTACTATGTATTTAGAGCAGAAGAAATGGCACATAGGGAAAGGGATGAGATTAACATTATCTATAGTTTTTAAATTTCATTTTTATGTTGACCTCCAAGTATTGTATCTCGAATAAATTTTTGAAAAGCAAAAGTATGAAAAATCAAGATTTACCTATATCATCCATTAAAAAGATTACCACCTTGTGAGATGTATATAAAATGTACCAATAAAGAATTCAATTAAAAAAAAGATTACCACTGCTTATTTGGATGAAATAAACCTCATTCGAGAGGGAAAAAAAATGTTGAAAACAACCAATGGGCATGCTTCATCCACCCAACAAACCAAAATAAGTCTGTCACGTGACTGAGGACCTCAGGCTGCAGCTAAGTAGGAAGGCGTTGAGGCCACAGGTGGTGATCTGAGGGTTCGTCTTCCCAGAGTCTGATTTATATTCCCTTCTCGTTCCTATACAGACCCCAGCAGCCCAGCAGAGAGGGCAGCACCCAAGAGGAGGGCAAGCAGGACAGGGCTGCCTTTCCCACCCAGGACAGGGTTTCACTCTCCCAGCTTCAGATTCACATTTTTTGACTTTTACACTGACGACCTTTCTTACATTAACATCCTTGTTCATTTATACCGTTTATATTTGGTAGGAGATCTGCTCTCCTTTTTATGTTAATTGGAATCGGCTGCTTTGGGCTCTGACACAGACATTTAGCACTAACAGTCAATCGCTTCTTCCTCAGCCATCTGGCAAAACAGTTGAAACCAGCAATTTTCTGAGTCAGAATTAGACTTCTGAAAATTAATGTGCACATAGGCAACCCCCCCTAGAAGAGCAAATCCAAGGAGGGGCAGGTAGTTGGGTGCTACAACCCCGGCTCTGGAGGAAGAGGATCTCAGAGTGGTGGTGGTCCTTGAAGCACGCCCGCTGCTGATGCCAGCACCACTCTTCCTGTGGGCAAAGCAGGGCTGGGGTGAGACTGCGTCTCTGCTTCCTCCCATCCTTAAGGGCCGGAGCCGCCCTCGCTATGGCTCCTCGACCTCCTTTCAGACAGGCGTGCGTGAGCAGCTCCTGCAAGTTCAGCAGGGACTTAAGGCTTTTGCATGGTACCTTCTGGCTCCCCAAGCTCTTTGTGCATCTCCCTTCCCTTCGTGAGTTTTCTGGCTTTATCTTCCCCTTACTGTTGGTTGTCCTTGCCTTCCATTCTCAGTCCATCTTACACCATTACCGTTACTCTCCTATTTGCAGGGTTGAGACATTTACAGACATAAAGTCCTCAAGCAAGTTAGTTCTTAAGAGGGAACACTTATTCTCAACCCTTTTTAACCTGGCTATTTTTTATATGGCCAGGCCAGATTTCATGAAGCAGCACCAAACTTTCTTCGCACCAAGGAAGTAGCAATTCTATGCCTGGTTATCATTATCTGCTTCCCAGCTAACACCTCATGGCAAAGGCGCCTCCTGAAGCCAAAGTAGAACGTACTACACGCAGACGCGCTGATGTCAGAGGCTCAAGAGGCACACGAGTATTAGTGAGTACAAATCATGTGCTTCCAGATCAAAGGCTATGATCCCTAAATCTTCCACAGGTTTTTAGACAACATTCATGGTCTCATTTGACCCCACTTGTCCTCTGTGTAGAATAATACCCAAGTGCTCCTCAGGTTAGTCTTGTGCTGCGTCTGTGCCTGGGTGCCCACACATCGCTCCCGCTGAGGAAGTCTGCTCCAGCTCTGACCTTCTTCCGTCCCCGGAGCCCTCCCACTCTGCCGTAACTCTGATCCTGTCTGTGTCCTCACTGACAGGAGGGAAGGCAGAGCATGCACAAACCATGTAGCACAAGATCCAGGTAGTGCAGTCTTTCCTAGGTGTCCTATGGTCTCCTTTCTGTTTCTCTTTGTTTTAATTTCTTCAGTGAACTATATAGTTATAGTATATTCGTAAGATCTGTGAGCCTGTCTCTTCTGTAGTTTCTGTAAAACTGCCTGGCATGATACTTGCAGGCTGCCATCATGTTGGACCTTGACAAGTGGCGCGCGAAACGAGACGCTTTGACACGCTGAGCTAAAGCACAAGCGTCCTCAAGGCCCCTCCAGTGCTTTCCCACCTCCTTTCTCTCACACTGATTTCTGTCCACAGCTTCAGAAAAAAGCTTTCCAAATTTTCCTCCCCTACATGAAGACCAAAACCCCAAAGGGAGCCCAGTTGCCTTTGATCTTCTTACTGAAATTTCACTAACCCAGGAAGATTAAACTCATGTCACAGAGACTGAAATCAAACCAGCACCGAGAACAGTTTTGTCCCTGCCTGTTGTCTATCATTTAGGCCTGTGTTGGTTTGTTTTCCACAACCGTAACAAAAGCTTATAGAGGTCAAAATTTTTATTTTGACTCCTGGTTTGGGGATTTCAGTCCCTGACTGATTAGCCTCACTGCCCTGGGTCTGACAGTACACTGTGGTAGGAGAATGTGGCAGAGTGTATCCGCTCATCTGAGGTCTGAGATCTGAAAGAGACGGGGTCTCACAGTCATCTTTGAGGGCACACTCTCAATAGCCAGGCGACCTCCAGTAGGCCCACACCAGAGCTTCTGCTTCCTCACAGGAGCACCAAAACGAGAACCAAGCCTTTAACAACGGACCTCTGGGAGACACTCCAGATCCAAGCCCAGGGCACAGCCCACTCACTTTGCCTACAGTTCATTTACTCTCCCTCTGAAAGAACTCTCCATCCCTTGCACA
This sequence comes from Thryonomys swinderianus, assembly GCA_004025085.1. NCBI lineage: Eukaryota > Metazoa > Chordata > Mammalia > Rodentia > Thryonomyidae > Thryonomys > Thryonomys swinderianus. The sequence continues at coordinate 62,875 of PVIC010001222.1, forward strand.
AATAAACACCCCATGCTCTCCTCTCCCACACAGGCAGAATAGGTAAGCCGCCACCATCTGGCCCTTCTTTGAGATTCATATTCTGTGTGGTTCCCATGCATATATGCATGTTAAATTTGTATGTCTTTTCTCCTGTGAATCTATTATCAAAAGACTTAATGACTCAAACCCGTGGAAGAGTAGGGAGAAATTCTCTTTCCCCTACACCTACAGTTGCATGAAAGTAGTTTCCCACAAGAAAACATTTCACTAACTGGTCTCTTATTCTGTGAAGCATCCTTTCGTCCCTATTTCAGTTTATGACTCTAAGTTACCTTTTCTTTTTTAAGTTTTCTGATTTCCCTTTGTAACTTTGTAATCTAGCAAGTAATTTTGCTTTTCCAAAGAGTAAAATGATCCACAGTCACGAAAGCCCAAGAACTAAGTCTTGTTAAGCAACACCCAGACAAATCCCCTGTAGGGTAGCACAGTGGGTAAGATAATTATCAAGTTTGGGTTCTCATCTGTTTTAGAAACTACCTGCTCACTCTCCATCTCCCACTTCTTACTGTCATCAGGCTCTGGTGGCTTATCTGCAGACTTAGACTACTCTATAGCGTGTGATACTGGCTCAGTGCTGCGTAACCACTGCTACTATCCATTGCAATTCAGGTTGAAAATAGTTGAGGAGAAGGAGCCATGGGTGACGGTTTTAGAAAGACAGACTAGCCACTCTAAAAAGTACTCAGTCTCTGACCCTGGAAATAGATGCAGTGTGTATCTCTCTGGACCCGACCTTCAAACTATCTTCCTTCAAACTATCTTCATTCTCCCAACTAAGTACAATGTACTTCAATTTCTTCAGAGAACATCACAGGTCTTTGAGGTACCTTTTAGTAACTGAGATTCCAAATTCAGGCCAACTTGATTTAATCTGGAGTGTTTGCAGTCTCATGATCAGTGTATATGTCATTGTACAGGGTTCCTTTCTCTGGCATTGTCCATTATCATTCTCACACAGTAAGCAAAATTTTGAAGGATGGAAAATGGCAGCCCATTCCATACCAACATCAAACAATTGAGAAACTTCACCTTTAAATAAACTCAGATTTTTTTTTCTTGCATCAAACTCTGGACCTGCAATCTCCCTAGACAGTAATAATAGGCTGCCATCTTTAGACAGACCATGCCTTCGCCAGTTCCCCACAGGCCCTCACCACACTTGACCAGTTTGTTCATTTACACTTCCTGAATGGCTCAATTGTTGACTATAGTATTCCTGGTCACTATCTTATGTTTTACCCAAAGTACTATCCACTTGTTATTCATTCTCTCTAATATGTAGGCTCCATGCAACCTAATTCGTCTGCCCAAGTTCCTCTTTTTTGTTGTGCATGGTCTTTGATACTCCATCTGCCTTACCAAGTCTTCCATTCTCTACTTTCCTATGCATCCAAAGCCTCTCGTTCTTGATCTGTGTGTGTTTCTTCAGACCCCTGTTTGCCCTTGACCAGTTCTGTGGTTACTCTTCCCCTAAGCTACTAATACATCCTGACATGCAGAACAGCTGGACACCCAGGGCATTACCTTTCAGTGTGCTTATGTGCACTTTCAGCTTTTCAGCAAAGGGGTCACCACAGCAATCTGGCACATACCATCAGAACCCCTGAAGGTTCTTTAAAAACTAGTCAAATGTTCGAGTGGCCTCATTCTAAACCCCTCGGGCCTGTGGCCTATCCATGCAGCCACTACCAAATTCCTCCTGAGATTCAATAAAGCCCAGAGAAAATAATGAGATAAAATGGCTTGACCTTCAGGGGTGAGATCTCTCCTTTCCTTCCCAGCCTGTAGCTGGTTCAGATTATTTTTATCATTCTTCAAAGCAGCAACGTTTATTTCCTCTGCTTCAGTGAGCTGTGCAGATGCAAGGTCTAGCAGGAATATTTAGTGGTCGCCATGGTTACCATTAGTCATATGAAGTTATAGCTTGTGTGCTGATTCCTCTCTTCACAGCTGTAAAATGAAAGCATGCTCCAAAAGAGCAGGCTTGCTGGGGCTCTAAAGACTAATTTTGTAGTACATCTAATTCCTCTGATAATTTATTTTGATCTGTGAGTTTAATCCACACTTTAAAGATATGGGCCAATATGGTTTCATAGGACATGAAAGTTAAAAGGGAATTTAGAGATAATTTAGCTTCAGCCTCTTATCTTATAAATAAGGAAACTGAGGCACAGAAAAAAGGAGGGAATTAGATCTGCCTAATAAGTCAATTGAAGCCATCACAGGAGGTAAAATTAGTCAATACCATGTCCAACGCCCAATCTATATCTCCCGACAGCTCATATTCTATACAAAAGAAAGTCAGTTGTGTAAAGTTCTAGGAATTCTAAGGACTCTTCCACTTCCATGTGAGGCAGGGCCATCTGATCCATCACAGAGCAACTGGACTTCTTAAAGTCAGGTGAGAAACAAAGACACAAGTGGCATCCAGAATGATACTAGGCTTGGAATATCTACTGAGTCTTATAACTAGGTAAATCCAGATTGTATAAACAGTCACTTTTCTGCTCATGCTGACCAGTTTTCTGGATTGCAGTGTCCCCAAAGTACTGTACTTCTTTCTGGAGCTCTCTCTTTGTGTCTCTTCCAGTCGCTCCACCCTCCAGGCTCATTATTCAACAGAACTTCATTTCCAGCAAGCAGAGCTATTATTGGATTGCTTTATAATTTATAATAAAAGTATACAGAGGATATTTTAAATAAGAAGGGCCCGAAGTTCTCTTCACTCTTGGAACAACTTTTTGAGAGACTCTTTGGTTTTCCCAAATCTATTTCCCATAAGTCCCCAACTCAACTATTTTCAATTTGAATTACAAGAGACACACTTCCAAGTAAGGCTTTCTAACTGTTTTATGAACTAAATACTTAACTAGTTTTTTGGCCTACTTCAACATTAGATAATCTACACAAAAAGTTCAGTCTAGATCTATCTCCCCACCAAAATGAACCAATTCTCCTCGAAAGGAAAGGACTAAAGCAAAGAAATACAGAAGATGCTTTGAATACTAAAATGTAAAGAAGTACTCAAAAGATAATGATGAGGTGTATCAAAAGGACTCAGGGTAAACTTTAAGGATATTCACTGACCAGATCTGGGGCAATTTTAACTTTAAAATGAATTAATTGTCAGTATTGTTTCTAATTTATCTAAGAAAAATAAGACTACTCATTCAGATAGATAAGGTAGTAAGGCTAATTTATAGTATACTGCTAGCTAATATAAACAGATAAAATTATAAAAGTTGATAAATCATCTTTAAAAGAATTTTAGTGCTGGGAATTTAGCTCAGTGCTTCTGGTATCTGCCTTGTGAGCATAAGGTCCCAAGTTTGATCCCTGGTAACACATAACATAATGCTGGGCATGGTGACTCATGCCCACCAGCAATCAGTACCACACATCACAATGCCAGGCATGGTGGCTCATGCCTGTAATCCCAGCACTTGGGAGGCAGATGCAGGAGGATTGCTGTGAGTTCAAGGATAGCCTGGGCTACATAGTGAGCTCGGGGCCAGCCTGAACTACAAAGTGAGACCTTGTCTCAAAAAAAGAAAAAAAATTAGTAATAATAGAGTCAGGTGAGATTCATTACCAGATGCTAAAGCTATGGGAAAAAAAGGACAGAAAGAACAGGATATTAAGTCATCTTAATGTGTCTCCCTACAGATAAAGACTTATGCTACTTTTACAATGGAAAACTCCTGGTATTTTCCACCTGTACTTGGGACAAAAGTTAATACAATCAACAGTGCAGTGGACCCTTAAAGTACAACCAGCCTGATGTACAAACAACTTGGATTACAACTAGAATTTTAGTTTAACTTACAAACAGAATCTTGAGTTACAACCCAAAAGCCAGCCACTTGTTCTTCCAGATAGTCTTAGATACAGATGCACCTCTAAGAGTTGTGGAAGGAACATTAAAACATTTCTTCCTGTGTGGAGTTCACTGAGAAATTCAGGGTTTGGAAGTGACTTGTGTCATCACTGAGCCAAGAAATTACCAATCAAACCAATCAGGTGAGTTTCCTTGTCATTTGAGAAGAGAAAGAAAAGTCAGGTTGACCTTCGAACAGTAAAAATAGAAGTTCAGACCCTGAATAAAAATCATGACCCTATATTCAGTCCTTAGCTTACAGTTTTGAATACTATCCCCAAATCACCTTTGGAATAATAGGGAAACCAACCAGGGAGGAAGACACAGAGGAAGGATTGAGAAGAGAGAACAAGGACACATAGTTTTGATTGCTCTCAAATGGCAAGATCCTGCCCCAGGGCACAGGTTTTAATTCCATACAAAGCCTTTAGCTCTCACATTAAATATGTTCAGATAACTACTTGGCTAGTAATCTACACCAAATCCCTGTACTCCAGTGATTCATGTTGAAAAGCTCCTGAACAAGCACCAACTCGGGGATCATTGACACAGCTTCTCTGAAATTGAGAAATGAAAACACTTCAGAGCTGCTAATCACTGGGCAGAACTTGGGGTGAGGTCATGTTTGGAAATAGGAGATGAACCAATAGGAAAGATTAATGGGGCTCTGGAAAAGCAAGTTTAAACAATGTGCTCATGAATCTGGAGTAATTGTAAACCAATCAAAAAGCAAAAGATATAGCTGTTTTTTAACCTTTTGGGCCACTCTGTGAAACAGCTGCATCTTGCTGCCTTACTGGCTGGCTCTTCTGGGTCAAAGAAGGTTTACAAGATGAAGTTACAATCTCAATGCTCCCATCACTAAGAGGAGAAAGAAGAGGAGGAGGAAGAGGAGGGAGGTCAGTGAGGATTCGGTGCTAAAGAAGCACTGACAATTTCAGTGGTTTTTAAAAATTCATAAATCTACCTTTCACTAAGGTATTTAATGGTGTCATATATCTGACATGATTTTTTTTTTGAGACACTTTGTAGTTCAGGCTGGCCCTGAGCCCACTTTGTAGCCCAGGCTTTCCTTGAACTCACAGCAATCCTCTTGCCTCTGCCTCCCAAGTGCTGGGATTACAGGTGTGAGCCACCATGCCTGGCACTGTGGTATGTGGTACTGATTGCTGGTGAGCATGAGTCATCATTCCCAGTATTGTTGTATGTGGTTACCGGGGATCAAACTCAGGACCTTGAGCTTGCTAGGCAGGCACCAGAACCCCTGAGCTAAACCCCTGGCCCACGACATGATTATTTTTATAAGATATTGACTCTTGGAATTTTGGCAAATCAGTGCCAGTATTCTGCACAATTCTGACACTGAAAAGACACAAGAGCCTCAAGCAATGATAAGCAAACTTCAGCTTTATGACACAAGTCATTCAACCTGAGAGAGTAGATATGGAAGTTCAGAAGGCCGATCCATGTTTCTACTTTTTTGGTATGCCTGGAAATTAACATCAATGATAGAAAAGCAGTATTAAATTGTTTTGTTGACTTTCTTTCATTCAACTAAAGAAGCATTTTCAATTCCTAATAATTTTTTCACTGTGGTCCTCATTAAAACTATTGCCATTTTGTATAAAGAAAGGTTAATCTGGAAAAACATTTATTTTTATTTGACCAATCTACAAAGTTTTGTAATGAAGTTTATTGCTTTGTATATTTACTGGGCAAAAATTACAAAAGCTCTATATGTTGGATACTAGGTGTCTTTTGATACTAGGTATCTTTTCTAGAACTTTTGTTGAATTTCAAAATTAGTACAGTGAAGTTTTTTATCTCAACTGTGGATGGCTTAAGGCCAAACCCAAAGCAGTAAGATGGGGCATAGAGGCAGTTCCTTTGTCTATGAAAAACCACACATGGCATCAAAAGGTATTTTCATTTGAGGTATTAGGGGAGGTGCAGCTCTAGAATCATCCTATAAGGGTACAGTGAAATTATTCACCAAATGGAGTGATTTGGACTCTCTTAACTCTAGCTGCTAGAGAAGAAGCAACTCCAGTCCTACACACAAAGACACACACACACACACACACCCCACTCCATGTCTAGGACTAGGGGAGATAGGAACTGAACAGAGACCAGATCTAGCCAGAACATCTACAGGTATCTAAAGAGATTCCTCCACTGGACATCAATTTCCAGATCATAAGCAGGAAGCCCTGGGTGTATAGATGGCCCAAATGCAAAGGAACTGGAGCCACTCACATTCTTACAAAGAAAAGAATAACACTACTGGGGGGAGAGTTATGGAGCTAGTGTTTTAATAAATTCCATATCCCTCTAACACTCTGTGTTTGCAGGTTTCTAGTTGTACTTGGGCCTAGGAGAGATGCCAAGAACCTTGTGGGCATCTGAGAGTAGACTTGGAGCCAACAGGACAGGACACAACTGGTCATCAACCATTCCACATGGACCCTCTGGGGCTGGTGGAAACAACCAGCCTCGAATGGATCAGGGTTGTGGCTCCAGCCAAATTTCCTGGGCTGAGATGCACTGTGATGCCAGGGAGATGCAATGTTCTGAGAGGAAGGAGAAAGAAGTGTCAGCCTCTCAAGCACAGCAGCTGGGCAGCCCACTTGGAGCAGGACAGACATGTGTCACAGGCAGACTGAAAGAAAGGGCAAGAAATCCAGAAGAAAGAAGGGCGTTTAGGAGCTTTTCACATCTCGGACCGTAAAATAGCCTGAATTGCCAGGGGCTCTTATGACCACAATCCAGAAGGGTTCTCAAACTGATTTGGACCTGCAGGATTAGTAAACAACAATGAAGATAATAGAGGAATGTGCTCTTTCATTTTAAATACAATGATGTAAAAGTCAAAGACAGGTTTGTAAATTTCTTCATTTATTTGGCATACCCTACATAGGATGTACTCCACTAAGCATGGGATTTTTTTTTCACTTATCCAACTGGAAAGCAGATATTAACACAAAAAGGTAATTCTCCCCATTTTCCCCTCCCCCCTTAAGTTACCTTACCGCTGTTTCCAAAGCCTGCCTTACTCACGGACACTAGTTTTCCTCTTCGAAGGGTTGTCTTAATCTTTCCAATGCTAACTTTGCTGTTAAATGGCTATTACCGAATACCAGCATCAGAAAAGTCATTGAAAATCTTTAGGCCCTTCTTTTTTCATTGGGACCGTAAAGGAACAGAACTCCACAGTCTCCAAGGCCCCTTCTGAAACTTACAGCAACCAGCTCTGAGATATGTCTGTGAGAGGTAATTAGAAAGAGGGATTCTTCTTTCCTGGAAGGGAATGAATGTGAACCTCTGGAGGCCCGTGCGTTATGAAAAATCACCCCAGGCAACATGGAGTTTGTCGCACCCAGTGATTAAATGAGTGGAGGGAGTTTGCATGTCCAGCAAAAATCCTGCCCTGGAATGCGATAAAACATACACCCAAGAGCAAAAGTGAAATCACATGATTTATGAATTGCTAGAAATGGCATTCCTCTCATGTTTTTATAGAGTGCCCCAGCATTATAATTAAGGAACTCAACAGGGAGCCTCTGCTCACTGCTAACTAAATGAATTCTGATGTGTCTGGATCAGTAAAAAGTGTGATTGTGTGATATTCCTGATTTTTAGTGTTCCCTCTTGACAGTCCCAGTCAACAGCAGTTTCCCTCAGCTTAGCTTTGATTATCTAATTAGAGCCTAATTGCTGAGCTTTCTATGAATAGCAAACCACCTGCTCTAAGTGTGATTTTTCCTTACCTAAAAGATAATCTTTCTTATGTGTCTGTAAGTGCCCCCCGGAAACTAGATAAAACTCTGCATGTACAGCATGCAACTTACCCTGGAAACATCACCTGATTGTAGAGATCACAGTATGCCTCAGACATAATGGAAAACAGTGATGTTTTCTTCAGTTCTCAATAATTTGTCTAGGATCATCTAATTATATTGAAAAGAATACTCGGAGACTCAACTCCAGCTCTTCAATTTGCTAGGATTTAACTTTGGGTGGGCTGTGGAGTTGCACTGAAATTTAACAAATGTGCCTGATAGGAGTCACAATTAATAACCATTACACAACACTGATTGCTGATACAGCGCTTAGGTTAAACTCTCGCATTGTTCTGGTATTATTCTACTTCCTAATAAAAGTAACAGTTACCATTTATTATGTAGCTACTGTCTGTCAGGCTGTGAGAACTTCACATAGATCAGGTACAGAGAACACATCAATCCTACAATCCTACGTGATGACTCCTATATAGTAACTGTGAAGAACGTAAAAGGAGACTGAGGCACAGAGAGGCAAATCCATTGGCCCACTGTCCTCCTTGCAGGAAAGTTGACCTGGGATAACTAATGCATCTTGTTATTTTCACATGCATCAGGATTTATGCATATCGTAAATGTCTAATTTGAAATCCATATTCCTCTTGGACAACGGTGAACATTTTTCAGAGATAAAGGTGTCATAAATGAAGAAAGCAACTTTTCATGATAATATGCTCAAGGAAAGAAAGGACTCAAACTCTCCTTCATACCCTCCCATTCAAAAGTTCTATTGGCAGATGGTTTCATGGGGACAGTTAAAAAAGAGATAAAAACAGGTACAGACCCTCCGCTGGAGCCCCAGAGCACCTGATTTCCCTAGATTCATGTTTTTACAGTGCCTCGGCATGGAGCAGGTGCACTGTCATTACTTTTGTGGGAAGCTTAGGAACTGAACTCATGAGCCAGTCTCTGAAGACAACTTGCTCACCAAGAAGGAAAGATATTTTACTCATAAATATTTGAAATGGAATGTTGCTGCGCAACTGGAGCTGAAAGAGGCCTTAGGTAAGTTCACAGACTGCGAGACTCGTCAGGTTTCCAGTACCTTCTGGAATGTTAGAGTCAACACTAATGTAATCTTGCAGCTAAGTTCCTCCAGGAAATTTGAGGACTGTGATTTCTCTCATGTCTCACATGCATCACCTTCAATCGCTGTCCCAAATATAAGACGCTGCAGTCCTCTTTCCTGTTCCTAACCACTCACACTAAACTAATATTTGGGTCAGGGGAGAAGTAAATGCCCCAATCCTCTATTCATTCTCAAATCTTTGTGCTGTCCCCTCTAAAACTCAAACCCCATGTATCGAAGTTTAGTGTACCTTCAATCCGGAAGGGAATCTCCACCACCTCACTGAATTTACACCGTGGCCTCCTGCTGGGTATACTTTTTGTTCTACAGGCTCCTCCAGGACAAGTTTGATCTTCCAACCCTAACTTGCCATGGGCTTGGAGATGACACAGGATTGTACTAGCTTTCTAGTATTCTATTAAATGATTCTTCCCTTAACTAACAACCTGCACCTCATAACTTGTGCCTTCAAGTGTACAGTCCTAAATGCCTTTGTCTTATTGTCATCAACCACCTCCCTCACATTTATCCCCAAATTCAAAACAGCACCTGAGTCATACTCTTCTCTCCACACCCAGTCATAGTATCATCCCCGGTGATCTCGGTCCACTGCACACCACTAAACATGCCTTACTCCACAGCTTTTAGGCTCCTTATTCCAATAACCTTCAATTTCACTCTAATTCTGTCACCCACATGCATAACCACACCTTGAAACTTGTCATCCAACAGAACTGCTTCACCGATGGAAACAATCTCAGGTATCCCACACTGACCACATAACCTACTTAAACTTCCAGTTCTCTCTGTTAGATCCTTTCAACTTGTTTTTCAACTTCCTGAAAAGTGCTAGTCCCTTGAACTATTGTCCCACGCGCCCATTCTCCCCAATCACTTCCTTTCTGTCTCTGCTTAACTCTTCAACTTAAACTAGGTGCATTCTCTTAATATTTTTTTCATTTTCTTGCTCCATTGTGCTTCCTCCAAATGAGTCCAGCAAAATCTTAAACTTTTTCCCCTTTATGGAGTTTATTGGTACATTTTAGGTATACATTATGATCACATTCAATACTGAGAATTTGTGCCTGTACATGTAAAATCTTAAACTTGAACCACCCCTAAACATACTGTCTCTTTCTGATCTTATACTCAGTAGGCAAAACAGGAGAAAAACTGTACAACCTGTTTCTGCAAACCCATCATGTTAATCCCACTTATTACTTCTTTGAATGCTTATGAGTCTGCAATTCTTCCTCAACATTGTTCTCCATGCTCACAGGAAATACTCTTAAGCCCACTTCACCGAAAAAACAGAGGGATCTGGAGGGATGGAGCAGGAAGTCTGTCACCTTCCAGTGACCCTCCTCCTTCTGCCCACACAACCATATTTCATCAGCATCTTTCCTCACCTCCTTCCCACCCATCCCAGTAACAGAATCCTTTCTCTTGGCCAAAACTAGTTCTACAGCCCTAACCACTTTCCCCCTTTTCTCTTGCTTCTCTATAATCTTCAGGTCAAAAAAATGGTAAGATATCGTGAACTGAATAAACATGAAAGCATCAAAACTTGTGAAATTCCACTAAACAATTACTTAGGAGAAATTTTTCATTGATATTACATATTAGAAAATATTTCAAAGCAATGAACTTATGTCTACTTTAATAGACTAGATTTAAAATGTATTAATGCTTCCCAAAACAGATGGAAGTAAATAATAAAGATGAGAGGAGTCAATGACATTTTTAAAAAACAGAAAAAATCACACCAAATGTCCATTCTCAAGAAAAGCAACAACTAAAGCTTAATTATCAAGATAGATTGATAGAAAATGAAAAAGAGAAAAAGACAAGGCATAAGTTACAAATCTTAAGAATAAGAGAAGTGATTTTGAAAGACTTAAGCCAATGTTATAAAATACTTTATAGCAATAATTTGACAAATGAAATACAAAATTCCTTGAAAACACAAACTTTCAAAGACTACCTAAACAGTATTGTCTATAGCCACATATTTACTAAAGAAATTAAATTTATAGTTAAAAATCTTTCAATAATGAAAACTTTAGGCTTAAATAGTTTGCCTGGTGTATTCTTTCAAGCATTTAAGAAAAAACTAATATCATTACTATACATAGAAATACAATTAATTTTTGTATACTTATTCTGACTTCCACAAACTTAATAAATTTACATATCTTTCTAATATGTTTGCATGTTCCATTTCATACAGACTTTCACAGAAAATTGAAAAGGAAGGAAAGCTTCTCTCTTCAGAGTCAAAAATTATCATAATACCAAAACATGACAAGAACATTACAATAAATAAGCACTATATTCCAGTAGTCTTCTTAAATGTAGATACTAATAGCCTCAACAAAACTGTATCAAATAAACCAAACAATACAAAAAAGGGTGGTGCAGCATAACCAAGGAAACAAGAAGGTTGATCCTACATTTGAAAATTTTCACTGTATCTTGAGGACACACTAATAAGTGAAACAAATAGATCACAGATATGTAAATCCTGTATCTTTTCTCTGGTATGAGAACCTGTAGCTGTAAATGAGTTCTAGAATGTATGATAGATTTTGTGAACTAGGAAATATTCAAAGGGAATGTGGTAGGGGAAAGTAATGAGAGGAAAGAATAAATATGATTTGAAAAGAAAAAGTAAGCATATGTGTATAGGGGGTGGCGGGTTGTGGGGTGGGTAGGGATATGGGTAAGAATGAGAGTTAACTAGTGTCATATACTGGTACAAATTCACCAATGTTGAGTGTGATTGTGAGCTATATATAAAAATGTACCAATAAAGAATTCAATTTAAAAAAAGAAAATTCTCAATGTGACTTATCATACAAGATAAAAAATAAAAAGTGTATAATCATTTCAAAAAACAATAAACTGAGTGTGGAGGCAGGCACTTATATTCCCAGCACTCAGGAGGCTGAGGCAGGAAAATTGTCCAGAGCTCAAGGCCAGCCTAGGCTACACAGTGAGTCGATGGCCAGCCTGTACTACTTTCTGAGACTTAGCCTTTTAAAAAAAATCAAAAGATAACACAAATACTCTCAAATTCATTCCTCATAAAAGTTTTCAGCAGACCTGAAATTAATTTCTTCAACCCAACATAAGTTGTCTATGAAAAACCTAATGTCACCATCACACTGAACGATGAATGCTTCACTGATTTTCCCTTAGACCAGAAACAAAACTAGGATATTTTCTCTTACCATTTCTTTTCAATGTCATACTAGAGTTTCTGAGATTATTTTGTTAATAAGCAAAATAAAGAAATAAATGTTACCCAGCCTAGAGAGAAGATAAAACTCTCTTTATTCATAGGCAAAATGATCACCCATGTGGAAAATATGATGAAACCTACAATAATAGTACTCCCAATAACATCAAAACATTAAAAAAATGTCTAAGGACAGATTGACAGAAGCTCTAAAAGACCTATATACAGAAAACTACACAATATTACTAAGAAGACCTAAGTTAGTAGAGATGCATAGTATATTCATGAGTCAAAAACCTGACTACTTTTAACCAGGCACAGTAATGCATGCCTGTAATCCCAGCTACTTAGAAGACTGAGACTGTGAGATCTCAAGTTTGAAGTCAGCCTGGGAATCTCTGAAATGAAATTAAACTAAATGATAAGATAAAATAAAAAGGGCTAAGGATGTACTTAGTGGGCATAGTACTTGCCCAGTGTGCATGAAGCCAATCTCAATACTGAAAACAAAAACAAAAACAAAAACAGAACAAAAGCCTTGACTATTTTTAACATGTCAGTTCTCACATGCAAAGAAAACCCAATCAATGTTCCAACAGGCTTTTTTGTAGAAATTGACAAACTGATTCTAGAAATCATTTGAATATATGCAAGGCACCTATAGTAGCTAAAGTATCTTTGAAGTCAGAACTAAGAAGACTAGCACTAATTGATTTTATAATTTATTTAAAAATAATTAAAAGTTAATATTTAAAAGTTACACTGTCAAAACAGTTCAATGTAGGGCTGGAGATTTAGCTCAGTGGTTCCGGCGCCTACCTCCCAAGCGCAAGGTCCTGAGTTCATTCCCCAGTAACCACATACTCATGCCCACCAGCAATCAATATGACATACCACAGTGTCGGGCATGGTGGCTCACGCCTGTAATCCCAGCACTCGAGAGGCAGAGGCAGGAGGATTGCTGAGTTCGAGGCTTGCCTGGGCTACATAGTGAGCTCAGGGCCAGCCTGAACTACAAAGTGAGACCCTGTCTCAAAAACAAAAAAAAAAAAAACCTATCTAATTTCACATAATGAGTAAGGAGAATCACAGACCTTGAAGCAAAGCCTGTCGATTCCAGAGTCGAACCCTGAGTTTGAATAGTAACACATACTTTGCTTCTTCACACATACTTATCTTACTTATAAGTCAGATCTTTTTGCCTTCATTTTCTTGCTCCTCCTGCAAGTTGGAGTATTAAAGGAAGTAGTCTTGAATAAGTAATTACAATGACTATTTTTTGGAAACTGAATGACTTTCTTAAATATCATTGATAGTAATAACAATAAAACTAAAATGTCATCAAACCTGATACCTAAAAGTATCACATGTTTCAAATTCACTGTCAAATAGTGTGAACAATGAAATATGGCATACAATAAAATGTAAGACATGTATTTTCCTACTAATTCAAGTAGATGGCATTTTATGCAACAACTACCAGAAAACCTAAGCCCTTTGCAAGTCAATTTTGTCACCTACAGAACAACTTTAGTTGTGTTAACTAAAATTATGTAAGTAAAATAAAATATATATTAAAATGTAAAATGTTAGATCTATCACCAGTGGAATATGTAGTAATTTTTTAAAAAGTGTAATCCCTCTCATAGGACAAGTTTACATTGCATAACCACAAACATATGTACATCAGTTTGTTTCTGTTTTGTGTCATAAATATCAGATTAGTCTAGGCGGTAAAGAACAGTGATATATCAAATTAGGAGCCTGACAGAGGGTCCAACAGTACAACTCAGTTTATAATTAAGTCATAGAATTTTGAGTTTGTTCCTGATGTGTTCTATTTTTCAGCTTCACTAATACTAAATACTATTGCTGTTGGCAACCCAGCATTTGCTTTCTCAAGTAGAGAAATGTGATATAGTTGGCTCACCAACTCACTCCGGATTTTCTAAATTCCAATTGAGCCATGCTCTCTATGCTAGGCTTTGGAAATATGAATTGTTATCACAAAGGAAGTAAGATAAAACATTAGGCTGAGTTCATTTTAGGCCACTAACTTATCTGAATCTCTATTCCAAGAAAAGAAAAAGCAAAGCAACCCTAGTCCCTTTTCTCTCCTCAGGAGTCAAACTTGAATTTTTCATTTCATCTCTTCTTAGCTACTAAGCAAAATGGAATTGGTAAAATTCCCTGCAATGTCTTCCATCACATATGCATTCATCTCTCAAGTCTATGCTTCTGTATTATTGAGCTAATTTGAAAAAGTAGGGGGGAAAATGATGTATAAACATGATTAACCTGAAGCTTCATTTCACAAAGACCTGGGCTGACATCAAAATGTCAGAAGTAGACTGCCTTGAGAAGCCACTTGGCCTGCACACCAAAATTGTTTTTAAAAGTTAAAACATCTGCCAGGCGTGGTGGCTCACGCCTGTAATCCCAACACTCGGGAGGCAGAGACAGGAGGATTGCTGAGTTCGAGGCTTGCCTGGGCTACATAGTGAGCTCAGAGCCAGCCTGAACTATAAAGCGAGACCCTGCCTCAAAAAAAAAAAAAGTTAAAACATCTTGGTACAATGATCATCCTGAGTTAATGCTCTCTGTGACTCTCAAGTCCTATCACATCACAATTCAACATGCAAATTCTCCCTAGTGAAGGTGAATTTAGTAAAAGTCAAAGAATGTTGAATTTAGAGTCCAACTTGAGATTGATACTTGACTCTACTGATCTATCAACCATCTGATCTACCTTTGCTCATCTGTAAGACAGGATCATCCCCAAAGCACCTACCTTCCATGTTCACTTGGTGACTTAGAAAGCTTAAATTGCATATGAAAATGTATTAATAGGCATAAAGAACAATGCAAATATTAATGACTAGAACAGATTGACAGTAGAGGGTCTTAACCTTAGCTAACAGAGAAGTATATAGAGTGAAGAAGATAAATGGAAATCGTCTTCCACTGAAGATTCTCTGTGTACAAGGCATGATGCATGTGCTTCACATACATGATTTCACTTAATATATCTGTGAAACTTTCCCAATGCTATTTGTAAAAGGTCACTTTGGAGGTGGGGCCATGTTATCTTAATTTCAAAATCCATGATCTTTTTACCAACCTTCCGCTAACTTCACAGGATATCAGGTGTCAATGAACAAAATTATCCATTAGTTTGAACTATTTGGGGGCTTTTAGGATTCAGAAAACTTATATATGTTCTATATGGCATGTTTCACATGATAGTTTATAACACCAAGTCAAGTTTTTGCTTGATGTTTAAGGGAGAGTCGTAAATAACAGCATTCTGCCTGACCCAGGCTCAGCACTAACAGTGAGACTGACACAAACCAGACCCAGATGGAGACCATGACATGTTCATTACTGATAGAAGTGAGACTGCAGAGTGCATCATGGGAACTTCCTCCTGTGCTACCCTGTCTTGCAGCCTTATCCCCTGTCACTGGCATTGTTTAATACCCACAGGCATTGCCTAAGGCAGAAAGCTTCCTTTAGAGCAGACAGTTCATGTGAACATGCCCTTTTAGTAGGCAGACAGGAGTGAAAGAGACATGTAATGTTAGCTTAATGCATTCATCAAATTCTTTTATTAAATTGAATTCTTTATTAGTACATTTTATAAACAGCTCACAATCACACTCAACAATGGGGAATTTGTACCAGTATATGATACAAGTTAATTCTCATTTTTACCCATATCCCTACCCACCCCACAATCCCCCACCCCCTATATACATGTGCTTTCTTTTGCTTTTTAAATCATATTTATTCTTTTGCCTCATTACTTTCCCCTACCCTTTAAATATTTCCTTTTTCACAAAATATACATTTTAGGACTCAATAGATTCTCATGCCAGAGAAAATATATGGTATTTACATATCTTTGAACCATTTCACTTATTAGTGTGTCCTCAAGGTGTGTCCATTTGCACATAAATGACTCAAACTTGTCATTCTTTATGACAGTGTCACTCCATTATTAAAAAACCACATCTTTGTCCAGTCTCCAGTTGATAGGCATCTGGGTTGTTTCCAAGACTGGGCTATCACAAACTGAGCTGCTATGAACATGGGTGCACATATGTCTTTACAATATGATTCTTTTAATTCCTTTAAGTATATTCCTAGCAGGTGAATAGCAGGGTCAAATGGGACCTCTGATCATAGTTTTCTGAGGAATCTCCACACTGATCTCCACAATGGTTGCACAAGTCTACATCCCCACCAACAGTGGAAAAGGGTTCCTTTCTCCATGCAGCCTTGTCAGCATTTGTTGCTGGTTAATTTCACAATAGCAGCCATTCTTTGTGGAGTGAGATGAAATCTCAGTGTTGTTTTCATCTGCATCTCTCAAATGACCAGTGATGTTGGGCATTTCTTCATATGCTTCTTGGCTGCTTTTTCTTCTTCCTCTGAGAAATGTCTGTTCATTTCAGATGCCCATTTTTTAATTGGGTCTTTAAGTTTGGGGGTGCTGATTTATTTAAGTTCTTTATATACCCTAGATAGTAGCCCTTTGTCTGACAAACAGCTAGTAAAGATTTTTTTCCCAATTTGTTGGTTGTCTTTTAGCTGTGCCAGTGGTTTCTTTTGCTGTGCCAAAATATTTTGAAGAATATCTTGGGGGAAAAAAACACAGAAAATTAGAAACCCATGAGACCCAACAGAGTGAACTCATTGAGCCAAACAAGAAATTGAATGGAAAAGGGCAAAAGTAAAGAATAAAAGCACCAAGAACAGGAAAACATGGCAGCTCTAAGTCTGTCCATATCAGTCATAACCATTAATGTCAAGAGACTCAATGCACCAATTAAAAGAAACCGACTGGCAGATTGGCTTAAGAAACAAGATCCTACAAGCTGCTGCATACAGGAAACACACCCAATTCAGCAAGAAACCCATAGTCTGAAAATAAAGGGATGGAAAACTATTTTTCATGGATCAGAAAACTGTAAAAAAGCAGGAGTGGCTATCTTGTTTGCAGGTAAAATAGATTTCAAACCAAAACAGATTAAGAGAGACAAAGAAGGTCACTATATTCTCATACAGGGAACAATCCAGGAGAAAGAAATAACAATCATAAATATTTATGCACCAAACTCTAATGCACCCAACTATATAAAATAAACATTAATGGACATGAAAGCCAGATAACCACTAATACAATAGTAGTAGGGGACTTCAATACTCCTCTGTCACAAATTGACAGATTGACTGGACAAAAAATCAATAAGGAAATACCTGGGCTAAACCAAACTTTTGAACAAATGGACTTAACAGATGCCTGCAGAGTATTTCACCTGACAAAGTCAGAATATACATTGTTCTCAGCTGCTCATGGATCATTCTCCAAAATAGATCACATCCTAGTTCTTAGAACAGGTTTAAGTAAATACAAAGGAATTGAAGTTATCCACTGTATACAAACAAACCACAGTGCCTTGAACCTGGAGTTTAGTAGCAAAAAAAATTCCAAGATCCTCACAACCACATGGAAATTGAATAACATTCTGTTGACCAACCAATGGGCCACAGAAGAAATTAAACAGTTTCTACAATTAAATAATAGCCCCAATATAACATACAAGAATTTATGGGACACAGTGAAAGCAGTTCTAAGAGGGAATCAAACTCTTTAATCAGTAGAGTCCTGCTCCAATGAGCCTGCAGGAAGAGCCCAAGAGAATACATAGTGTTTCTTCCCAAATCTATCTTTACTGGGAGGAGTATGGGTTTCCAGTCCCTCTGAAGAAATACGAGTGGGGAGTGGAAGCATTTTTGGCTTTTAAAAATTTTTCTATTTTTAAAACGGGAAAAATGAAGGTCTGTTCTAGAAGTCCAAGTCAAGAATGATCAATGTGCTCTTCTACTTATACTACTTTATACTATTTACACTAATGGGAAATAACTAGAAATAAATCTTAGAACATAACACACAAATACCTATTCAGTGTGTCAGTTCATTTTAAGGATGGCTGCTTCCCTCAAAGAGTTCTTTAATGGTCATTTAAAAGTTCAGATCAACTGTATTCTTGTCCATAGCCGCAAGATTTGTGGATGAACTTTTTCTGAATCAGTCAACTTCCATTTACCTACTTCCTTTTAGACAGTCAAGCCTGAGGTCAGAATGTGGCTGGCTGAGTCGCTATTGTGGAAATGTCAGTTGGGTCATACATGTGTGTTTATTAAATACCTACTGTTTGCTAGGCACTGAGAAAACAAAGCTTCTCCAGGAGCTCCCTTATTTAGATGAAGAAGAATTGGACAGAAAGAAAGAAACAAGATACTTTACATTGTTGATATCAGTATGAGGAAGAGAAATAGGATAGTATGACAGGAAGAGCCCTTTATTAATCTATGAATGATGGCAGGGAGCAGTACTGTGAGAAGCTAAGGAAGAAGGAAATTACCTCAAGATCTTGCCAGTGCCAGAACCCTAATGTCTCTTCAGCAGACAAAAGACCAGAGCTGAGGGAAGAAGGAAGAAAAGGGTAGGTGGTTCCTGGGAAACAGGCCAAAGAGGGAGCCAGCAACTGGATGTTGGAGTTGGCTGGGCAATTTGAAGGAGTCTGGATTACATTGTCAGTCTAGTGGGAGATTTTCAGAGAGCTGGACAAGGACAGAGCTTGGAGTGATCTTCAGAGGGTTACTCTTGCTGCTGGGAAAAGCACCGATGTTGACTACAAGTAGACAGAAAAGAAGGGACCAATGAACACCATGGGGAAGACCTGAGCGGCATGGCAGAGGGGCAGAATTATCCTGCTTTGGGACATATTAAATTTGAGGTGCTCATTAGGCATCCAAGAAGCAGTGTTTATAATATAATTGAACATATGAGTCTGGCTTTAGGACAAATTCTGTACTGGAAGTACATATTTGAGAGTCATCAAGACCTGGGAAACCAACTAAGGAGAAAATAAAGAGAAATGGAACTCTAGAAGTCTGCTATTTGCACCTGATAGAGAGGAACTTCTAAAGGAGATACTGGGAAAGTTCACTGTGGTAGAACATGGTGACAAGAAAGCCTAAGCAAGACCTGCTACAAGTCAGAACACAAGCAACAGAGTCAGAGCCACTAAATAAGAAGAGAACAACTAGCCTGTGCTTTGTCAGATCACTGTCACGGTACCCTGACATGATCTGTCACAGGGAAGTGTGGGGACACAGGTGACTGGGCTTTGAAACTCTTTTCTCGTCTTACGGTTCTATGATTTTGGTGGCCTGCTCCCAGCTGTATGTGTCCCCTTAAACCATCCTTGGGGGCTCTTGCTCTTGTTCTTCCACCAATTCAAAGTTTGTGGAACAAGTAAATAAAATGAATGAATCCACTTGATTTATCCCTAGGTCTTCTAAAGACTTCAGCACAGTGATTAGTGCAGCCTTCTTCAGCCACAGTGTTGCCTTGGTAGAAGCTAGTACTGGCAGAGTTTTCGCAGATTTGCCTCAGCGAACTACCTCCCTCAGCAGAAGGCCTTGCGAGTCCGGTTTAACCACCTCTCCTCAGCTCCAATTATAATCTTCTGTAGAGCTTTCCTAACCCTAATCCCATCTCTTGAGATGAATCAGCCTTACACATCGGAGAGAAAGCATGATTTTATTAAGAATTAGCAGAGGTACCATTCTGTTGATTCCAAGTCCAAGATGTATTAAAAGATTGATTATTAGTTCATGTCTTACAAAAAGAAAGAGAGATGACTTAGTTCATTACAGCTACGAAAATCTATAAACTGGATAGCTTATAAGTAACAGAAAATTCTTTCTCATAATTCTGAAAGTCCAAGATCAAGGTTCCAGCAAAGGTTCAAGATTCTCAGTGTCTGCTGAGGGACCATTTCCTGATTCATCAATGGCACCTTCTGGCACATAGGCTTAAAGATACAGGGTCAGAAACGGAAGAGTCTTCAATGACCTCTCCTGGGATTGGAGGGGAAGAATACGCAGTGGTCATCCACACACTAAAAAGCCAGAGATTCCAGCAGCTGCTCAGCCCAAGAAGATGGAACCCACAGAACGAAATGGTACAGAACCAGTCAAAGGTTAAAGACCTAGAAGCTCACTGAAGGTGCTGATGTGGGTGTTCAGTGCCAAACTGAAGAAACTGGAGACCAATAACTAAAGGCAACGGTAAGGTCTGGAGCACTTCTAAATGAGAAATTCACCCTTCTTCTTTCTGTCATTATCCCATCCAGCATATAGGCCTTTTGGTTGATACCACCTACTTCCAAGGTAGGTCTTCTCCCCGCTGTTAGCTGGTCTACACGGCAACCACCCCCATCCATGGACACACCCCAAACTGTGTTTGAGTAACCTGCTAGGAATTCCTTAATCTGTTCAAGTCGATGCATCATGATTAGCCATCCCAAAATGAATTTAAGGGGACACAAACATCCAGACCACAGCAATACACTTACACACCTGCATGGGTGTGTATATAAACATGCACAAACTCACATACTTTTCAATCCAAGTGTGATTGGGTGATTCACCCTGGCTCAACATGAATCGGGTGCAGCTGCTCTTGATCAGGGAGGTGGGCAGATTCGCTTCTTAGCAAACATTTGCTATGATCTGGGCAGCAGGAGTCCGACCAGAGATGCTGTTCAACATCCATGCACATTCATACAACCGCCCTCCCATGACTGAGACTTTCCTGACCAAAATACCGAGAATGGTGAGTACACAAACCCTGTTCTCGCAGGGGAAGGTAATGAGCATGAACATAAACTGAATATTACACAGACAGTGCAGGTGGCCCAGCAGCTTTACTCCCAGGCTGGCTCTGCCAGTGTGACGGACTGATCTGGTAATCAGCAGCCTAAGGGCTGTGCACGGAAGACAGCAGCTGGGATACACCTCATTCCTTTACCCAGAGGTCTGAGCCAGTTGAGGCCACCGAAAATCCTTTTACAAATGTAAGCATCACTTGCTCTATGTCGTGCTAGTCTAGCTTCACTCAAAACTTCACTGTATGTATCAGCTGTACCTCATGGACTCCGTTTTCTCTTTCCTAATTCAAATGTATTTCTCACATTGCCCGCTTGGCCCAGGGTTTGCACATAGCCTTGCAGACTTTAGGGAATACTGACCACATGCTAAAGATCTTGCTACCAATTAAAAGGCATCATTCGTCCTCACTGGCCCCCGAGGAGTCATCTATCCTCCCATGCCAGGCACGGAGGAGCTCACCCCATGAGGCCAGACGGGAGAACAAGTGATCAAAGTGAAATTATCAACAAATACACAAAGAAGCTGGCAACATCATATGGGAGCCATAATGCCCTCTTCTTTCCTGAGCCCAACAATGGGAGCATTGGAGAGTACCCACAAGCCTTCTTGTATTTAAAAAAAAAAAATTCTTTAGACTCAAATTCCAGTTGAAAATTTAGCTGGCAGTTAAGAGCCTATCCGCAGACCCCAAGGTCAACCAAATATCTAGTCTTTCTTCACAGCATAATCATGTTTTCTTAATCCTGTGTTTGGCAGGGAGAGATTTAAACAATATTCATATTATATTCTTAAATTAAACCTGAGTCTAGAGAAAAAATATAACAATGTCTTCAGCAACACACAGAAGAGCTGTTGGGTGGAGAAGGTTACCACAATCAGAGGGATGGCTTGGGTTTCAATTTAATTCTTATTTGTTCAAATGCCAAAGTAATTTTTCCATGAGGAGAATGAGGTCATTCTTCACAGAAAGAGATCACTGTCTCAAAATTCATATGACCAGGAAACACAAGACCACTATAATGAGAGGTTTCAGAAATGTGAACTAAATAAAGTCGACTTACAATGTCAAACCTGTACATGGGGTTTAAGCCCCAGAGATATCTTAACAGCATATAATGAATCCTTCTTCTTCTTTTTTTTTTCTTTTTTACAGAAATGGCATTTTTCCATACCCAGCCTACCATATGTCAAAGTGACCCTATGATCACACAGCAATGGGCTTCTCTAAACAAACGCCGTGGGTGGGGTGGGGGGAGCGGACAAGTCTGTGGTTGATTTGATGAAACAGGTTAAGGGAGTGACCAAATTCTTACAAATATAGAAATACAGACAGTAATAGACAGGAAGCAAAAACAGAAAGGCCAAACCTAGCTGGGTACAGCCACTGGGAGGCTGATGCTGGAGAAGGATCACAAATTCAAGGCCAGCCTCGGCAACATAGAAAAACCTTGCCTCAAAATGAAAAAGGGGTGGCCAGAGATTTAGCTCAGTAGTTCCAGCGCCTGCCTCACAAGTGCAAGGCCCTGAGTTCGATCCCGGTAACCACATACAATGCTGGGCGTGGTGACTCATGCCCACCAGCCATCAGTACCACATACCACAGTGCCAGGCATGGTGGCTCATGCCTGTAATCCCAGCACTCAAGAGGCAGAGGCAGGAGGATTGCTGAGTTCGAGGCTTGCCTGGGCTACATAGTGAGCTGAGGGCCAGCCTGAACTACAAAGTGAGACCCTGTCTCAAAAAAAAAAAGAGTAGAGAAGGGCTCAGGGAAAGAGCACATATCCTACATGCGTGAGGCTCCGCGGTCAACAGCCAGCACTAGCAAACAAGCTCATCACCACACCAGCAGTTTCTGTCTTCCTCCTTTACTGCCGCACCTACTTTCTCAAAGCACAGACACAGTCTAACAAAGACAAACTTCAGCTGTACAGATCTGAGCTTTCCTGCCCCAGCACTCTAACATGAGGAGTGTTGTGTCATTCTCTGCTTAGTTTCCTTCTTGTCAAAATGATAAAGAAAGCTGAAGGGGGCCAGAGGGTTAGCTCAGTGGTTCCGGTGCCTGCCTCGCAAGCGCAAGGTCCTGAGTTTGATCCCCGGTAACCACATATAATGCTGGGCGTGGAGACACACCCACCAACAATCAACACAGCATACCACAATACCGGACGTGGTGGCTCACGCCTGTCATCCCAGCACTCGGGAGGCAGGGACAGGAGGATTGCTGAGTTCGCGGCAGCTTGCCTGGGCACCATAGTGAGCTCAGGGCCAGCCTGAACTACAAAGTGAGACCCTGTCTCAAAAAGCAAAAAAAAAGAAAACTGAAGGTGGTGGCATAGGCTGTAATCAGCATTGCGGGAGGCTGAGGCAGCAGGAGGATCAGAAGTTTAGGCCCAACCTGGGCAACTTATAAAATTTGTAAAAAGCTGGGAATAGAGCTCACTGAGAAGCTCATGGGTTCAAATCCCAGTACAAAACAAACCAAAGAAAGGTGAATAGTAATGGTCATTTAGAGCCACTGTGATTGATCACTTAATAAGTTCATGACTACTAATCACTTTTACACAGTATTTCAGTATTCACTCTTTGGATTCAATCACTCAAAACATCAAAATATATTCCAAATGAATCTGATTAATATTCATTTAAAAAATAAAAGCTCAAAAATGTATGATGTATCTCTACAGTCATGTAGCTCATAAGCAAAAGGATGAGATTGCGACCCAGCTTTCCTGAACCCAGAATTAATGCTCTTGGTGTGGAGAGAAAGGAGGTAGTGTCAGTTTCTTTGAAGACATATACTTCGTTCTCCCACCGGAGAAACTGTGGACCGCCCCTTAGGTAGAAGCATGCCTCCTTCCAGCCAGAGCAGGAGTTAGCTACAGGAGAAGCAGCCGGGCCGGCCAAGCCGCGTCACACTCTCACCCCACGCTGTCAAACAAGCCATTATCTGGCAAGAGCAGATTGGAACCATCTGTCACTCAGGGCACATATGGCCCCACTAGATGGGAAGAATAAGATTGTCACAAAAGGTCATTAAATACACAACACTTTTCTGTGACGAGCTCTAAGCAGACACGATAATCCTCCCAGTTTATCTCCAATCCACTAGCTCTCTCCAGCACTTAGCGAACTGAGGTCAAAGGAACCAGGAGTCTTCATGCATGGCCGGTGGCAGATAGTGGCAAGAAAGAGTTCCATTCATTCATCTCCTTTCCCTTGGATGCATTTAAGTTCTTTTAAAAACATGTTTTATAGCTGGGGATTTGGCTCAAGTGGTACCGCACCAACCTTGAATGCACAAGGGCCCAAATTCAATCCCCAGTACTGCAAAAAAAAGTTTTTTAAAAAACAAACAAAAGAAAAAGCCATGTTTTACATTGTCTTCATAGAGAATTCTAGGAGAAGTAAAGTTTTATAATGTAACATAAAGGTTGAGTTTGCTTTAAAGATACTTGAGAAAAGCAGAAAAATACTTACAACTACTTTCAACTGCTCAGGAGGATAGAACTGTAGTAAGGAATAACAGACAAGAAAGAGTCAGTTGAAAGAAAAGTACCGGTGAAGATGTAGAAAGAAGGGAACATTTGCATATTTCTGAATGTAAATTAGTGAAGCCATTAGGAAAAATGTTATAAAGCTCTTCAAAAAAAATTAGAAAAAGAATTACCATATGATCTAACAATCCCACTGGGTCACCAGGGCCTCCTTTTACAGGGAAGTTTTAAAGAGCAAAGGCCACATGGATGCAACATGGGTTGCAGCTATAATTAACCAGTAAGACTACAAGTACAGTCACTTAGCTAATAATGAATGGTCCAATGGCAAAACAAGTCACATAACAAGCGTACATGGAAAGAACAAAGATTTCTTTTAGGAAATGATGGATCCAGAGGTATGTATCCAAAGGAAACAAAATCAGTACATCACACAGACAACTGCCCTACCATGTTAATTGCACTATTATCCTTAATAGTCAAGATCCAGATGCAGTGGATGAACAGATGAAACAAAATAAGCCAAGCACAAAAAGACAAATGCTACAAGGTGTCACATCTCACTTGTATCTGCTATCTGTTAAAAAAAAAAAAAAATTGAAATTGTGGGAGCAAAAAGCAAAATACTGGCACAGCATTTTAACAGGGAAGGATTCAGGGAGATGTCAGCAATGTATTGAAAATTTTCATTTAGATAAGAGCAGTAAGTTCTTATCTAAATGAAGTTCTACTATACATGGTGACCGCAGTTAGTATTGTACTGTTTTTTGAAGATCAATGATATTTTAAGTGTTCTTCATCGTATCACATTCCACACACACAAAACTGATTCTCAACCCATAAATAATTCAAAACATAATGTATATTTATATACAATATTTAATTTTTGTCAACTAAAAATTAATATTAAAAATACTTTCTTATTTGGATCATGCAAGTATTACTACAGATTGTTGAATACTACAAAAGAACTGAGCAGGTTCTGTTTCATTTTTTATTTTGTTTTTGTTTGTTTGTTTTATACAGTGCTGGGGATTGAAACTACATCCTTTCCACTAAGCTACATCCTCAGAACATTTTCCAATTTTTAATTTTAAGACAGGGTCTCAGCTACTAAATTGCCCAGGTTGTGTTCACACCCATGACTTTCCTCCTGAGCCTCTCTGACCAGAGCCAACCAAGTTTAAAAAAAAATTTTATTAAAAACATAATGCTTTTAAAATATGGCCATGTTATTTGATATTTATTCTCCTAAGAAGGTAAGCCTATATATTGTCATTTGGATTACATGCAAGCTTACAAGTGGTATGCCCAAACGTTGGACGGCAACAGTTGACACGATATGACCTCGGGGTCTATATCACGAAAGGCCGTGAGTGCTAACACTGTGTGAGAAGCCTGGATGTCTTGCAGCCTCCACGCTGGGAAGAAGCTCAGGCCCCACTGCCCCATCTGACAGTGCCAGCCCAGACCAGGCTTCACTTTGTCCCACAAGAGTCCCACCCTTCAGTCATTCTAGTCTTCCCAGCTAAGGCTCCAGCTATCACAGGCCAAAGACAAAGCCAGTACTCCTGAAACAGAAGATAAAGATGAAAACATTATTATCTCCAAGCCTGTTAAATATCTGATACACAAGTTCATGCTCTCTAAAATCAAAGAATGAACTCAGGAACAATGGAGTTTAAGAGTAGGAAAAATGTATTGCAAGGAGAGCTCATGAGAGCCAGGGGTGTTCTACAGGTTCCCAGGGCCTCCTTTATACGGAAATTTTAAAGAGCAAAGCCCACGTGTATACAACATGGGTTGCAGCTATGATGAACCAGTAAGATTACAAGTATAGTCACTTAGGTAATAATGAATGATCCAGTGGCCAAACAAGTCACATAACAAGCATACATGGAAAGAACAAAGACTTTTTTTTAGGAAATGATGGATCCAGAGGTCTTGGTCACCCACAAGGGTGACTGATGTCTATCTAGACTTCATCAGGCCCAGTGTTTGTCTTTTGAGGAAGTACACAGGGCTGGTCATCTTGTCTTTATCCTGAGGCCTGGTCTCCAACAGATGTGTCTCTGGCCATGGGTATAATGTTTTATCCTCCTGACTCTCTTGAAGGCCCATACCTGTCTAGCATTTCTACCTAACAGCTATCTATAAAACTACTCTTCATTCACTGAATTTCTCAGCCACAGAATCTATGAGAATAACAAAAAGAATTTTGTTTTGTACTTACAGTTAGTGAGATAGAAAAAATATGCCTGGCTATTTTTTTTAAATTGAATTCTTTATTGGTACAATTTATATACATCTCAAAATCACATATAACATTGGGAAATTTGTACCAGTATATGCCACGAGTTAATTCTCATTTTTACCCATATCCCTACCCATTCCCCCCTCCTCCCCCCTTATACATGCTCTTTTGCCTGGCTATTTTTGATGAATGAACAGAAGAAAGAGAACTGATTCCCTGCCACCCCGTGTTTTATGTATGCTGCCTTATTTATCTTCTCAGAAACCCCATGGGTCATTTACTCCTCTCAGAAACCCCATGGCTTATTATTCATATCTCTTAAGTGAGCAAACGGAGGCTCTGAGAACTTTAAAACAATTCACCCAGGGACAGAGCTGAAATCTGCTCCTGGGACTGTGTCCCCTCTGACTCTTATCCCAAATCTCACCCCTGTTCTTTCAGCCACAGGTGAATCCCAAAATCACAGGACCACTGAAAGCAAAATCAGCTTGTAGATTTGACAATGAGACACTTTTTGAACTCCTTCCTGTGGCAGGTACTGTGCTTAGTGTTCATCAGAGTGAGCCTCACAAACCCTTATCTGGGCCGCTCCTCCATCTCACATCGACCCTCACCCACCTTTCCTTTCGCACACCACAAGTGGTTTTCAAAATGCACGTCCTTCAGGGGAGTTTTCTTTTCTCCTCTTTACACTTCTTTGAAGGTTTCTCTCTTAGCCGCAGTGGGCAGCTGCCTGAAAGTCAACTACAATGCATTATAAAAATGCATTATAAAAGCACCAGTTTCCAGGCCTTTCCTCCAGAGAGCCTGACTGAGAAAGTACAACCCCCACCCCTCCAGTTTCTGGATGCAGCCATGTTGGAAAACACTAGCCAAGAGAGTAACAACCAAACTCCTTCCCATGGCATCGAAGCAGGGCATACCTTGGCTCCTGCCACCTGTCTGCCATTCCCTCACCTTTGGGACTCATTCAGCAAATGGGTCCTTCAAGGCTTCCTGATCTTGCTATATGCACTTCCTCATCCTAGAAGGCACCGTCCCCGCTGCACAGCCTGCTGAAGCGTGCTGCCCCAGGAGCCTCCTGTCACTCCCCCTTGCCAGTATGGCTGGCTCCCTTCCCTGTGTTCCTGTGGTGCCTACCTCCATTGCCTTAACTCACAGTTAAGTGTGCCGCAGCCAGAGGACCAAGCTTATTCACTTCAGAATCCCCACGGTTAGCACAGTGCCCCATTTATCAATGATATTCAACAAATGTTTGCTGAATGAATAACCCAATGTGTTTCCCCTCAGCTTTTGCTGCCAAGAAGCACAGAGCCAAATTCAGTTACCAAGTCTAGTAATTAGCTCATCCCAGGTGCCTGGTAACATCTGCTCCCTGTTTCTTTGAGATGGTCTCTGTTCTCTTTTTAGCCATAATTGACCTATTTCATGTTGACTTTCATTTTCTATGCTCTTTCAGATCGTTTTGAAAGAGGATAGTCTCTCAATTTAGAATAAACAATGGATATACTAGTTCCTCAAA
This sequence comes from Thryonomys swinderianus, assembly GCA_004025085.1. Taxonomy (NCBI): domain Eukaryota; kingdom Metazoa; phylum Chordata; class Mammalia; order Rodentia; family Thryonomyidae; genus Thryonomys; species Thryonomys swinderianus. The sequence goes on from PVIC010001222.1 coordinate 90,961, forward strand.
ATGTACCTGTGTTGGCATAACATAGAAGTAAAGAGAAAACATTACTGAGAAACATGCTGCACTTCTCAAGTCAAGGGAGTAATACTTTTCATTATTTTTAAATGAATAAAAATGTGTAACTATGAGGAAATGCCCAGCCATCTAAGTGATTAGTCATTCAACAAATAGCTTCTACTTTGTGCAAGGCATCCTGGGTGACATGGGTGGCAAAGACATGACTAACAGCTCAGAAATCAAAGATTAGATGAGGAGTGTATATGAATACAGTCATACATATTGTAAAGAGTTAATTTTTGTACTAAGAATTCAAAAAGACTCATCTACCAGTAGGGTCAGAGACAGCTTCACAAAGACCATACAATCTAATCTACACCTTAAACCATGAGTAGGATTTTGATATATAAACAGGGCTACACAGAGGCAGAAAATCAGTATAAATTGTAAGGCAAACTATTCTCTGGCTGGATAATGCTAAGTTTTACGAAGCTCTTACTACCCTTAACCCATGGGCTAAACAGATTTTTTTAAAAAAGAGCTTTAGAAGTTAAATGATTGGTGCAAACTCTTAATGTTGAACATGATTAATAAGGTATATATAAACTGTACCAATAAAATCAATTTTAAGGTATAAACACTTAAACTGCAGTGGAAATAACACTAATTTGAATCCACATAAAGAAATGAAAATTTATGGATATGGTAAATATGTAGGAAAACAAAAAGATTCCATAAATATGTTCTCTCTCATTTCTTCTCTTAACTTCTTTAAAAGATGTGGGAAGCAGACCCTCCTGGAGGAGACTCTTTTCAGGCCTGGAGATCTGCACTGGGTGCTGCACCAACTAGCAGTTGCGAGATCTGCACTACACCAAACAATGCTGCCCAGCTCCCAAGATGATCTGCAACCTTTGGAGCCCTGCACTGGGATGCCTGATCCAAGAAGTCTTATGGTAATCAACCTCTGGCCCAGAGTCGCCTTCCCTTGCTCCTTTATATGTCAATATAAACTCTATTAGGAATTTGCTGTTCTTCCTCTAATACAATCTCTGCTTGATATACTGACTATACATCAGTGATAAGGATACTGTTTTAGTGATCAAATAAAATGACAAAGAGAAGTAACCTCTCAAGGGTATAGGGAAGTATTCTAAGAGACAAAGACTTGTGCCTTTAGAGCCTAGGCTAGTCTTTAGTACAAGATAAGAAACTTGCAGATCACCTGGGGAGAAGTTATACGAGCAGAGAGAGCACATTCCCAAAACTTTTAAGTACTGTCTGCCAGACAAAGTTATCTTTGTATTTTGAGTTCTGGTAGATTTAGATTCTAATCATGCTAAACCTATATGTTAACCACTAACTACATTGTCAGTTGTAACGTAAGCACTGTAGCTAAAAATACTATAAAAGAGCACTGAAGAATAAACTGAGGACTTGCTCAGTATTGACTTAGAGGTCCTCCCAAGCCCATTTTCCTGTCTTCTTTTCTTTTCTTAATCCGTGCCCCTCGACTTCACGACCCCGCTGTTTTGCCTGGCTGGCTCCGGCAAAAAGATGTAAAATTGGGGCCAGAGATTTAGCTCAGTGGTTCTGGCACCTGCCTAGCAATCACAAGGTCCCTGGTTCAAGCCCTGGTAACCACATACAACAATACTGGGCATGGTGACTCACACCCACCAGCAATCAGTAGTACATACCACAGTGCTAGGCATGGTGGCTCACTCCTGTAATACCAGCACTCTGGAGGCAGAGGCAGGAGGACTGCTGAGTTTGAGGTTTGCCTGGGCTACTTAGTAAGCTCAGGGCCAGCCTGAAATGCAAAGCGAGACCCTGTCTCAAAAAAAAAGATATAAAATTCATTTTAAAAGAATTAGAATAAAAAAAGAAGTTAAATGACGAGTCCAAATTCATACAGCTACCATATGGCTGAGCTGAGATAGAATCAAACCAGAGGCTAAGCATCATAGTCAAGCCATGACAGACACTGAGTCCAGGAACAAAGATTTATTTCTGTGAGTAATGGAAGAGGAGACTGAACGACAGGCAGAAGTTGGATGGTAAAAGGCAGGAGATGATTCTGACCTTGGTTATGTTAGAGATGAAAAACAACTGATGACTTGTTCATTTGTTTTTTGGTTTTGTTTTCTTTGGTTTGTTTGGTTGTTTTGAGACAGAATCTTGTTTTTTGTGCAGATTGGATTTAAACTCATTGTATAACCTAGGCTGGCCTCAGACTCATGGTGATCCTCCTGCCTCCTTATCCCAAGTGCCGGGATTACAGGCATACACCATCACACTCAGCTTGAAAACTTTTTTTTTAATTGGAATTGTTATTGGTATATTATATATACACATCACAATCACACTAAATATTGAGAATTTGTATCAGTATATGACACAACTTAATTCTCATTTTTTCTCATTCCTCTACCTAACTTATTACCCCCTGCCTTATACACATAAGCTTTGTTTCCATTTCTTATCATCACATTTTTTTCTTTCCCCTCATTTACTTACCCCTGAACCTCATTTCCCTTTGAATATTTACTATTTTACAATGTCTATCATGCATTCTAGAACTCATTTACATCTTCAATTTCTCATACCAGAGAAAAGATAGGATATTTACATATTTGTGACCTATTTATTTCACTTATGCATATGTCCTTAAGGTATGTCTAGTTGAGTATAAGGGACTCAAAATTACCATTCTTCATTGCAGAGTAATATTCCATTTGACTTGATGACTTTTTAAGAAGAGATAGCCATATTTGACAGGCATGATATGCTTACTGAATGCATTGCTCAGTGGATCAATGAATGAATTTTAAGTAGATTAATCAAGCAGCTTGCACATATAATGATTGGAAATAAAATGTATCCAAAGAATGAAACAATGGCTCAAGAAAACAACAATAAGAAGGAAACATGGGCCTGAAAAAGAGTAACCAAAGCAAAGGAAAAGAGTAAGCATGGAGCATGATCAGGCTTGAACAAGTGGCATGCTCCTGAAATATGCAAGAAAAACCCAACCAAATAAATATGATAGGTATGTGGGAAAAGAGAGCCCAGGTCTGGCAGGACCCCCGAGGGAGGCGTTCTTCAGGATGAGTGCTCAAGCCGGTGGCCAGGGATGGAAAATTGGATTATGGCTCATCCCCATTGAAGAAATCATCCAGTCCATGACATGAGAAAATTGCCAAGGGTGAGTATATAAAGATAAGTGGGTCGTACACATGACACTGAGAAACAGCATAAAGGTGTAAGGAGAAGAAGAGTCACAAAATGAAAAGGTCAAGAAGAAAGGCATTTTAAGAGGCGAGAAACTGGGGAAGGCAGGCTGAAAGGCTTTGAGAAAGAGAACTGACAAAAAAGACCATTTGATCTCTTAAGTGAGAAGTAACCCTTAAGACAGGTAATGGCGGATGAAAAGGAAGAAGCACAATAGCCAGGAGCCTCTGAGGCAGGTAAAGGGCCGCAAAGTGCAGCCCAGGTCAGGGGTTATAAATTCAGATGCCAGACAAAGGGGCCAGAGGGACAATGAGGAAGAGGAAAAAGTCTGAGCGTAAATCCGTGCAGCGCTCTGGGCCTCCCACTCCCCATGCCGTGAGGCAGATGTTGGTGTAGAAAAAACGAGGCAGAGAAAGAAGGCGAGGGTGGGGGAGGGGAGGAGAAGCTCTCAGGTCACCTTGGAGGTGAAGCCCACAGGGACTCGCGGGGTCCTCGGTGTACTGGAGAACTCACGCCCTGTCCCTCTCACAGCAAAAGCTGAGACTCGGCTCCGAGAGCCTGTCGGCATGAGAAAACGCCAGCCAGTGTTGCCGGCTCCCCCAGTGTGTCAAAAGAAAGAAAAATTCAGAGTGGTACGCAAATCCCTGAATGTTTAAATGTTGGAGAAAAAGAGGATGTGGGCCAGCAAATCAGGTTTATAGGCATCATCCTGCCCATTTCCTGCCTGGATCTACTGTTTTCATTAAGTCTGGCAATGAAAGAAGAGAAAAGTAGGTGATTCGACAGGTAACACAACGGAGTGAAGATATTTAGAGCTGCTTTCTTTAAGATCTTCAAGAGCTGAGAGCCACACCCCAATGCCTGATCACCAGGAAGAGAAGTGATGTGCATGAAAAGAAACATGACTGAAAACGGTAAGCACTCTTCTTCCGTTGCATTTTGGTATATTTTTTAAATAAATAACAATCAAGGAAAGACCTCCATTAAGTACAGTTCAGAACTAATTGATCAGTAAGAAATGATAATCAAAAAATATGCTGCTGTGACCTCCTCATATAAGGAGGCAGTCCCTAGAGGAGCCTGAAAGCCCTACTGTCAGACTCCACGGTCAGCCTGGAAAATTGCTTCATTGAAACAAAAGCTCCTGTGCCTGTGATGTGCCAATGGTGACTGTCACCGGGAATAAAGGGCACATCACTGAGCAGCTAGCATCTCCTTTCAAACAGTGGAAAACCCCTTCTGTGAGGAGGAACTTAGATTTGGCACTTAGAATTCCTGTTTCTCATCATTTGGAAGCTGGTGAATGTCTTCAGTGTACCAAGTGAAGACAGCCAGAACTTATCCAATTGTCCTGACAGAGCTGCCCGCTCTTGTTCTCCCAGTTGGCACAGTGAAGAGAGGGGAAGCAAGAGAGAGCAGAAGCTACGACATGTGGGGCATGACTTAGGCTGGTTCTGAAAAGTCTTCCATACCTGCACTCTCCGGATCAAAGTAAGGCAAAGTCAAACTAGGTGAATTGATTGGCAGATTAGTTTTATAAGTTTTCCAGCCCAGCCGCATAAGGAAACTAGAATTCTGGAAGGAAGGAAGGAAGGAAGGAAGGAAGGAAGGAAGGAAGGAAGGAAGGAAGGAAGGA